>OZ024676.1:600000-811359 GCA_964016965.1 Diacarnus erythraeanus
GAGACCCAAGGGTCTCTAAATACCGAAGATCCCTAAGTCTTGTATCTAACTGATTTAGAGTATAGCTACCTACATAAGTGCACTTCCCACCAAGTAACTAAGCAACTATACTTACGAGTACTAGCTTACCCGTCGCTGTGCTATTTATAATAGCAGAATTGATTACTATTTGATGAACGGCACTTCAAAGTTAGTGAACTGCATTTGCAACTGCTAGAATTTATAGCAAGAGCAAAAGCAAGCTGTAGCTCTATATATTAGTGCTACTTTCCTGTCAGCCCCAGCCTCTCCCATACTTCTTCTAGTCGCTCAACGGCAAGTTCTGGTCAAATTTTTGCATCAGCAAAGAGCAATGAAGAAATAGAATCTTTAAGAAGTCATGGCATCCCTGAGGGATGTTATTATATGGAATATTCAACTTTCATGCATGTTCATCTGTCTCTTTAAACATTCCATTTTAAGGTAGACAATTCGGTCAAAACAATAACAAGTCATAATAAAGTAAACAACAACAGCAAAAAACCACACACAGTAATTATTATTATTATAGTCAGCAAAAACAACACACCAAGTAAAAAAAAATAGCCCTGAGAGAGTATGACCCCAGAGGAGGGACTCTAAGTAGAGGGCTCTAAGTGATTTAGAGACCTCTTTTTGTCATTTGACCAATCAGAGTGCTCTATTCAGCACAGCTATACTCTAATTTAAGTCTGAATCAGTTCATTTATTACCAAATTGCTAAGACCTGACTCAGCAGGTCTGTTTTCTGGCATGGTATTCATTGTTGTACCAGTAGTAGCATGAGTATAGGGAGGTGGGTAGTTCTCAAATGATAAATAATGGTGTAAATTATTATTGCTATCATCCTATGAGGATAAGTGTTGCTATGATCCTATATATGAGGATAAGTGTTGCTATGATCCTATATATGAGGATAAGTGTTAATTATTGCTATCATCCTATGAGGATAAGTGTTGCTATGATCCTATATATGAGGATAAGTGTTAATTATTGCTATGATCCTATGAGGATAATTTCTATGATAATTTATTATGATCTGTGGAACATGATGTAGTCATTACAGAACTTCACGTTTTTTTTTCTAATGTTATAGTGTCTTGTCAGTATTTGGTGTGACTAAACCATCCACTCCTGAAACTAGGTAAGTGACTCTTAGACAAACCACTTAGCACATCTAATACATAATTATGTACATGGATCTACTGAATTAACCCTTATGGCACACACTCTCTCTCTTTTAGGCATAACTCATCACCTGAGCCGCCTCCCACATCCCTCAGCTTACTAGATGATAGTTTACTAGAGGATGCATTCCCTTTCACTCCTACTGGCTCCCTTGGAAATGGTAGGGTTAAATAGTAAATTCCACTGGCTCCCTTGGAAATGATAGGGTTAAAATAGTATTGGGACATGATCAAGTGGCCTATATAGAGAGGTGATATAGTAATCCCGTAATGACACTTCTTGTTTTGTTTGTTGTTTGTTTATTGTTTGTTTATTGTTTGTTATTTTAGCTTCTACTAGTGGTGGGAGCAGTCATGCTAGTATAGAAGACTTCTCTGAGGAGTACCATCTCTATAGACACCTGGAGGATGCTGATGAACTCCTCCCAGGATACGCCCCCTTTAGTGGGGACATAATAAAGGAAGGGATACTCAAGAGGAAGACACTAAAACGACGAGGAAGTTCCGTCTCGGTAAAAATTTGATTAAAGGGGTGTCCTGGTTTCATGGGGTTATTAATATGTAGTCAGTCTTAATTGGAGGGATATCCTTATTTTGTGTTTGACCTTTTACACTTTATTTCTTCTGCAGCAATTGCGAGGACGTTCCAAGTGTTGGGTCCAGCTCACTTCTAATTCTATCAACATCATGGAAGTTAAACATAAGCATGTTAGAAAACCAGTGAGTGTTGTAATTAGAATAATGGAGCACTTCTGAGTATGACATTAGAATTTAGAAGACCTGTCCTTTATTCAGTGGTTCCACTATACATGTCAAAAAGGTGTATCCACTAGGGGGGTGGGGGCAATTGCCCTTCCCCTTTTAGAAATGTGGTATTGCTAAGTTGGGTCACAAGCACAAGTGGAGTTAGATATGGCAAAAAAATTTAATGGAGGCACCTATGCCAGAAATTAACATGTGCATTAATGATACAAAGCACACTGCTTATGATAATCCACCATTGGGTGCCTTCCCTTGATTAAAGTATCTTGAAGCATTAAATTCTTGAGCATCACAAGAATTCTGATTCACTGTTGCCATGCTCTTTTTGACTTTCATTCATCTTTTGTCATGAATGTATACTTGAGAAATAGACTGCATGTGCCATATCATTGCCCCTCCTCTTATCCGCCACTACATGTCATTGTATGTTTAAATTACAGGTCAAACCAATGAAGCCAATGGATGTGATATATTTGAAGGCATGTCAGCTGAAACATAGAGATCCCAGTGAAAAAATCACCGAAGAACAGTTCATTATTAATGACGATGATGGTATGTATCGATTTTTCCAGCTCACTGATAACTGATCTACATCTTTGATGATAATATCAGATGAAATAATGTTATTTGTTCTTGTAGGGAACAGTACAAGATTAACGGCTAAGAGTCCGGCTGCTGCCATGGAATGGGTGGTGGCCATCAAAGAGGCTATTCGTGAAGATGAAGAGAGAGCACGAAAAGAAGTGAGTGTTTGTTAAGTGGGATAGACTACTTTTTGGAAGATAGAATAGCAGACAAGTTATATTTGGGTTTCTCCATGTAGTAAGATGTAACAGATTATTCAGATTACATCATTGTTAATTGTACTATTGCTATGGGCTAGGGGTAGGGCAAGGATTAGATACAGTACAATAACAATAGTACACAATTGACAATGATGTAATCTGAATGATGTGATCTGTAATCTCTACTGTTACATGGAAAGAGCCTTTGGTGAGCATTATTTAGAAATGTACTGTCTTTCTTTTTATTTAGGCCGAACGTTCACTGATCAAGTTATAACACAGGCAGGACTAACAAATCATGTATCATTGCAACTATAATTTATTATTATTCATCTGACTGTCTCTACACCAGGCTCGAGACAGAATAAAATCCACCAGAGTTCTATCAAATGAATCTTGTTATGTTATATGCACAAGGCACATGACATAGATCTGTAGAGAATATTAGATTACATCACCTTTATCCACTGGAATGGCATAATGTTGATCATACATTCTATATTATTATTATTATTATTATTATTATTATTATTATTATTATTATATTTCAGCTCAAATTTAATTAAGGTTAATGACAAAGTTTATAAAAAAAATTCCGTGGTCTATACACTTTTTGATTTGAAAATACCGAATAAGATACTAGTCCACTTCCTCTCCTTCACTTTCCTCCTCTTCCTCCTCCTCCTCCTCTGGCAGTTCAACCCCCTTCTCAAGCAAGAGTCCACGATATTTCTTCATTTTTGTATCATTCTCGGCCAGCAATACCAAGAGGTCATCCTGTTCAGATTCTATCACTTCTTTCTTGCTTGTTATCTCTGTTAGACTGGCTTCGAGCAACCTGACTTTCTTCTCAAGTTCTTGCATGTTTTGTGAGGAAGATGAGAGAGGTGAAACTTCGACTCTTTCCTGAAGAATTTTTAGTTCTTCTTCCATAGACTTCCTGTCGGTCAACAATGCTTCATTTTCATCTTGAGCCTTGTTCAATGCATCTTTCAGATGTGAGATTTCAATTAGATTTGATGACATGTCTTTGGATTGTAATACCTGTGACTTTTTGAGCGTTTCAATCTCCTGTTGCAACTTCTCAACTTCGACATTCTTACTGGCTAATTCCTGCCTCTGAGAGTCCTGCACTCTCTGCATCGAGACAATCGTCATTTTTAATTGCTCCAACTCCGAAGATACACTTTTCTCCTCACCTTCGCCTTCCTTGATCGACTCTTTCAACGAAGCATACATAGACACTTGTTCCTGTAATGTGTTTATAGTCTTGGTCTGCTGCTGGAGGACCACAGCATCATGTGATCGAAGTTGTTCCAAGGACAAATATTTCTCTCGTAGAGAGGTGAGCTCTTCATCTTGTTCTCGAATCAGGTCCTTGTATTGATTGACAATGGAGTCATGATCCTCTATGCTCGTGTCCACAGATCCATTTGACTGAGAAGGAACTGTGTTTTGTGAAGGGACAAAGTTGGAATCTAAAGATTGAACAATTACATCCGAGATGTGTTTGAAGAAAACTGTGAAATTGTGATCAAAGCAAATCTTGTCAAGTGTATCTGCTTTGTTCTGCGGGTGCTTTGCAGCCTTGGTAAAGAGTTCGGAACTGGACATGTGATGCAGACACTCAACAAAAGCATCTTTACCAATACGGTGAGTAATAATCTGTCTCAGAGACTCGTGATTATATTCAGCACTTGTACCAGTATTATAAGCCAAGGTTATACCCAACAGCGTTGCACATAGACAACGAGACAATTGACCAAGTTCATTGGAGTAATTCATGTCGAGCTGACCGATGAGGAACGGAATATTAGTATTGTCGTTTAGAAACTGGGTCACAGCTATACCACAATCGGACAACCACACACAGAGGAGGATGAGTAGTCCTATCCTTGTCTGTACTCTGAGGTCTGAACGCTGGGAAAGAAACATGGTTATCTGTTGGAGCAGAGTAACCTGTGACCCTCCTTGCATTGATAGCTGCACTCGAAGAAGTTGTGGTTTGAGATTCTCGTTAAGGGCATTAGATATGGCTATTGCAGTGCACCAATTGGAAAGAGGATCACTCCCAAAGAGCCCAGCGATGAGGATCTGTCCAGGGGAAATAGAGGTTGGCTCGGCTGAGGACGGAAGAAGAGTGTTAATGACACTTCCTTGACTACTCTCATTTTTATATACATAACACTGAAAGCAATACAGAGCAGAGAGGCGGAGAGTTAATGGTTGTTTTTCAGTTACCATGGACATCAAGATGGCTAAAATAGCCGAGCGAGGAGGATTGGAGGGGGTAGAAACTGAATCCAGGTACTTCTGGCTTTCGTCACATCCTCTGATCACCTCTGCCACAGTGCTTATGGTCTCTGTGAGGATTTCAGAGGGAACACCTCCGGCAAACATGAATTCACAGAGATGCTCCAACAGCTTACAATGCAAGATGATTTTCTGGCAGGAAGTGGTAGCCTGTTGGGGATTATTGGGTGACACAAGAGTACGAACCAGTTGAAGCATCTGGTGGACGTTAGACACTTTCTGTGGAGACCAGTTACCATCGGAGGACATTTTAAAATTGAAGAAAGGAACAAGCTGACTCACAAGACTAGCCTCACGGAAAAAGGATTGATTTGAGTTATTGCCCTTCAGAAGATTCTTTAGAACATTAATGCAATCGTCGACCACAATCCCTCCATCACTAAACCCCTCGTTGCAGATAATAGCCAGGAGTCGATCAAACGCATTTTCAAAGGCAACTATTTTCTGGATCTGCTTATTAGCACTAGTGAGCTCACTGAGGAGCAAGATGGCGTCATTTCTGATCACCTCACGACTATCTAACAAAAGATCCATTATCCTAGATATTCCCATGGGACTGACTAAGACAGCTTCTTGCATCTCGCTACGTTTATTCTGGAGAAGAACCCACAAGAGGACTGTGGTTGGTCTTCGAACATGGAAGTCGTATTCTTCCAGGAGATTCAAAAGCAAAGAGACGTTGTCATTATCTTTTACAATAACCTCACTGAATTGAATTTCCGGTCGTAGGCTTCTATCTTCATCGGTAGTTGTACGCTCAATTTCAGTTATATTCCATAAGGACTCGACAGCATAACCAACTATCTCGGAATCCATTTTGTCTTTTTGTATGACGTCTAGTAGTAGTTCAATGCAGAGGGTGCCCACCTCATTCTTGTATTTCTTGGCAAGAGCTTTGATTGCTCGCATGGCATCTCGTCTGTCCTCCAGCTGTGTGGATGATATAACCCTATGATTTGAAAAATAATAGCATAGCTAAACCATAGCTTTAGTATTGCTGTAGACCCTGAAATATTAACAAGCCTTTTATAATAATAATAAACTATGATATGGTTATTAACACATTTATTAATGTGAATGGAAACTGATTGCCAGGTGTTGATCCAACCAGCTAGTTAGTGATGCCAGGTGTTGCTAGTTAGTGACACCTGTCCTTTTGGAAGAAGGTCTGGTTCTAAGGGTTGTTGAAAAACAGGGTTCATCTCTAATGATTGATAATGGTCACTAATATTTCAGGGTTTACAGTACCCGTAGAGATCATGCAATGGCTTGACATATCATTGCATGGTACATGTGTGCTTAACCAGATCACTACTACAGTAGAACCTCCCTTATCCGGACTCCCAAGATGCGGGCACCTCCTTCAACCGGGCAGCTATATCTGGAACTTTGACCTTTCAATAATACATATGTAATAACATGTGGGCATGGTTCAATGTCCATACTGAGCATGTGCATAGCATACTACTATGGCAAGCAAAAGGAAAAGAATGGAGACTAAGAAACAAACCAAATTATCATCTTTTTTTGTAATACATAGGGTTCAAAACATTATATCTTCCTTTATTCTGAGATACGGGCAAATCAGAGTTACGGGCACCCCCTAAAACCAGACTGCCCGTATAAAGGAGGTTCTACTGTATAGACAGGTTTTGCTCAATGGGGAAATTAGTGACATGGAAACGGTTCTTAAATATGAGTAACATGACAAAACTTGTGCCGTTTCTGATCTTTGAATGCTATCAAGAGATAACACATGCATAATAAAATAATTAAAGGCAGCTTCCATTATGGATATATCATTAACACAGACTATGCCCACTCCATAGCATGTGATTATTCCATTACTCAATACCTGTTCTTTAACTTTTCTATTATCTCTGTCCCTGAAGGCTCATTTTCAGCAGCACCACCTCCTAACAACCCTTTGATCAAAGACGCCATTTTCCCTCCTTTTCACATGGCCATATAGTGTAGACACAATGCGCATGCTCCGTGAGATGTTACTTAGCGACGGTGTAATCCGAATAACAATAATGTCGTTATGACTGGCGTGGACAGTGGTCGTCGTTGTGGAGAACTTTGCCAGCACCCTGGGTGCTGGTACACCCAACAATGTACTCCATCAGTTTATCAGACACCATATAGATATTCACAGTACTTATCAGAGATAGTCAATTCCAAGAAGCCACGTCAACACACAAAAGGTGAGTGTGCATTAATTAGAAATTTTGTATTTCAAGATAATAATTATTTTTTAGTAATTCATGAGAGTTCCTACACTGTGGATGGACTGCCTACTTTAAAAGTTCAAATTTTTAACAATGATAGCATTCATGAGCAAAAGCCTCCTAAAACATTACCGAGAACACTCCATAGGAAAAACCCAAAGTCAAAATATCATAATTCAACTGAACCCAAGATAAGATATGCTGAAATGAAATTAGAAGATGAAGGGGAACAAGACCTCTATTCTTCCTGTGATCACAGTGGTCGTGATGATGCAGAATTTACCTTCAGTCCACTCCTTATCTGGAAACCTGGCTGCAGCATCAACCCAAAACTCAAAAGTTTCATTTCTAAAGCTACCCCAAAATCTCAGATTATTTTTCCTGAAATCCCTCAAAGGACACAAAACTTTGTTTCTGAAACTGGTCTAGTTTCCAGTATTCCAGTTAGAAAAAGTGATAATTCAGTCAACTCTACTCCATTACATGTGGCAGTCACAGGCAATAGAAGTCCTTTATTGGTCAGAAAAACTAACCTCACAGATATGCTTCCACCTCATAAGGAAAACCAAAGAAATAGGGTGTGTTCACACTTCAAAGCATAATATTAGTAAACAGTAAAATACTGTGAAGCATGCTAGGACTCTATAGGGAAGTTTATTTTGCCTAGATAATATGCATAGTGGATATAGATATGACCACATAGTATACAAGTGCAGATTTCCTTGAATGAAGTAGTACTAACACCATGAAATGGGTTGATTCCACCTACATGTAGGAGTCATCAATGGAAGGTATGACTTAACCCTCAAGCCAACATGCAATAGAAGACTTAATCCTCCCAGCTACTCCTTATGCCATAGCTCTACCTATAAGGTAGTTTTGGATAAGCCTACATTCATACATAAAGGGAGAGACATGAATAAGGGACTAGCTACTATAGTACTATGGTATACTAAATGTCCATTACTGTGATAATTGGTATCTGATTGAAGCTTACTTAAAAGTAGCCAAATAAGGATGATTTCTGGTGTGAAATAGAGAATACCTAGCAATGTGCTAAACTTGATATAGTAAATTGATAGTTCAAACTTCCTTGAGCGTGATATACAGTGAATATGACCTCAATATATGTGAATATGACCTCATCAGATACAAAGTGCTTATATATTAGGACTCCATTTATGTATATAAAATATTTATATCCTTACCACTTAGTCATGAATATTCCTCCTATTATGGATGAATCTTAGTAGATTCCTCTCTCTATGTGGTGAATTGTCCTCACTTTAAGGGTATCTGAGTGGGATATCAAAGATAGATCAAGTGTGTTCTTAATTTACTGTAGGTTCCTGCTGTTAATAGAATACATAAGACTTCTAAAAGGTTTAATGAGATAAAGTGAGTTAACAAACTGTTCAAAGGCTAGCTTTTAACGAAATCAAATTTAATTATAATTTATATATAATAGCTCATCCTATTTGGGAGAGATTGGTCTTCCACCACACATAGTTAAAGAAATCTTGCAGCAACTCAAAAGGTAATAGTTTGATTTCAGGGTAGTCTAGACACAATTCAGCTTAAATGCTCTACTGTGTAATCTATCCCTACATACTTCCTAGGTACACTATAAGGAACTGCTGTACATTAGGCTCTTGAATAGTTTGAGTGTTAGGTGCAGTGAAATGTCCCTCTACCCCTGAAGTGAGGACAACTCTGGGTTAAGGACATTTAGTTAACATTAATAAAACTTCACCTTCTGGAATAAGGCCACCCTTCAGATCAAAAACACTTTGATTTGCCCCAAGTGTCTGGTTTCACTGGTATACATGTATGTAGAGTGGGGGAGACATGAATGTACTACAAAACTCTATGCAATAACTCCTCTGCTCATATTTGTCTGTTCCAGATAAAACAATGAAACCTGTTATGTGTAATTATGTATAGCAGTGCACAGTGGAGTCTCCTTGAGACAAATTGAACTGTCCTGATTAGAGAAGTGGTCTTGTTTCAAGGGGGTGAAATTCTATTAATGTTGCTATCATTTGGGATACATCCAAGTGTCCTCATTTCAGGGGGTTGGAATAGAGGGATTCCACTATTATAAAGGAGAGGTGCAATGTATAACTGCATAACATTGATTTTCTCCTCTTTTTTTTTCTTTTTTTTTACTAGTGAGAGTTCAAGTGATATTGATACAGAGTCTCATCCACACACCATCTCTTCCACTAAGAGAAAGAATTCATCTGGCAATCCTAAAATGCCTTTCCCTCAAGTCTGTGCCCCAAATATGAAAGGAATGGTTCATATTCCTACTTCTCTCTTATCTGAAATGTCCAGTAAACAGATACATGACATCTCTGCTTCAAAGTTAAATGCTGGAAACATGTACAATTCAGGGAATGTCAGTTCTTTTTCCCGTGGACTCTCTGCAGCACCTGTGGAAGTCCTTCAACGTTACTCTTTTCAGAGAAAGCAAAGACTTGTCCATGACAAAGAGACAGGAAGAATTGCTGAAGATTCTAAGCAAAGTGATGTGTACAAATCTCCAACTGACCCCCCATCTCTTCCTAGATTGAGTCATCAGCTGTGCACGTCATTGGGTGTGGTCCAAGCCACAGATCACATGATGGGCCATTCACATATGCACCACTATGACAAACACCACTCTGAACCCAAAGACCCATCTGTAACACACACTGATAATCGTACACCTTCTGATGGCATCAGAACACCCATACCTGATATTTTGCCAAACAGAAGGGAATCAAATATACCAGCTCATCCTGTCACGGTAAAATTGAACTTGGATAATTCATCAGCAAGAAGTAAATCGTGCAGTTCAAGGTTCATGCAGTTGCCAAGAGTCCAAGCTTTAGCAGGGGCATCTCTTCAGTCAACCAAAGAAAGGAGGCTTTCCGATGCCAAAATATTTCCATTTCTTGAAACACATTCTATAATAAAAACACCCAAAATCTATCATGTAACCTCTGAGTCACCTGATTACATGACTGTTGGTGCTGATTTTGCCGCCGGTCAATTGATCCTTCAAGACAAAGAAGGAATAGTTGCACAGCATTATACTGAGTCCGACTCTGAGATTAGCTCTGAACCTTGTCCCTCCTCAGAAGATAAAACCATGCCTTCTGGTTTTAATGGTGAAGAATCTAATCCTGGGAGCAGAGACCGACCAGCTAATGAACCAGGAGTGAGTGTGGAAGTTGACATGGCACAGTATGAAGACACTAGGGTTCCTCCCACCACAGCAATGAAGGTCATTGAATGTTCCCAACTAGATGATAATCTGGTGGAACACTGTGTGCCAACAGAAAGAACAAGACTACTTTCCACCACTGCAAATGACATTAAGGAAATGAACTTGCTAGAAATTGGTATAACAGAAAGATGTTCAGGAATTGATCTTCAGCTCCTCCCTGAAGGAACTAGAGCCCCTCCCACTTCAGCTGTACAAGAATGGAGGTAGAACAGTGTACTTAATAAACCAGCCCACCTATTTTGACATTAATTTTTTTGCCCATAAAGAGCAATGCCGCTGAAAGCGTGGGTGAGGGCCTTCTTACGCATGCGCCAAGGAAGTGCTGTAGTATAAAAATAGCATGTTTGAGTGGTCTGGCTCCAGCTAACTGCTACTGACGATCACATATCCAGATATCGAACTCTCCAGCAACTGCAATAATGATCTATCATCGATATTATCTCGGCTTATGCCTGTTGCTCGTCTTTGCAGCTACTTCCTTCACTCAAGATGAAGAAGAGGGCAGTAAGTATATGTATAAATACTATAGCTACGCCAGTGAGACAGTCTTGCAGTCCTAGATCTGTTATGAAGTAAGTATTATTATTACTAAAATGTAATATCTGCAGATTTATATGGAGGCGACATTCTGTTAACTTCTGAACAAAAACGAACTATGGAAGCCACTGCTAACCCCAATGACCCCTTCTCCCCTCAGAATGCAGTGGTTAGAAATGAAAGGAGTCTCTGGCCAAATGGACGAGTTCCATATGTCTTGGATTCCAGCCTGAATAGTAAGTTCATTAGGTATTAGCAAGGTTACAGTTAATTAACACAGATTTTTTTTTTATCTTCAACAGCTCAAGCAAGGACTGCTATTCAGGAAGCTATTGATGACTATGCTAGTCTAACCTGTATTAGATTTGTACAACGAACTAATGAGTTGGATTATGTACGATTTTTTCGAGGAAGTGGGTGAGTCTACAATACTGAAAGCCCATTGACCTGTCTTGTCACTGGGGACACACCTCTAGTTCTTTGCCTTTTTTGTCTATTATGCCATGTACATGTACATATTCCATTATAACATTTCTTTGCCTGCTTATGTAAGCTAAGGATCTGGGTCAAAGTTTTGAATTTTCACTTTATTAAGCAATTCGATCTTTTTGTCAGGTTCTGTCATGTATAGTCTTGCTAATAATAATAATAATTAATACTTTTAAAATAGCTATATATACCACCTACTTGCAGTTCTATGGTATTGTACACTTGCACTGCACAATGGTTTCCTGTATATGCAGAAAATTTATATCTATATTATATAAAATTGCAGGTGTTTCTCATACATTGGATTAATAAGGACTGGCGCTCAGGATATTTCTATTGGACAAGGCTGTGAGTTTAAAGGGATAGTCATACACGAGATGTTTCATGCACTTGGACGCTGGCATGAACAGAGCAGACCAGACAGAGATATGTATGTGAACATATTCCTAGAAAACGTTCGAAGTGGTGAGCAAAATGTATTAATTATTATTATAGAAAGTTGTACAGTGGAAGCCCTCTGTTCCAACCCCATGAAATGAGGACACCTCTGTATTGAGGACATTGGATATGAACATTAATAGAACTTAACTCCCTGAAATGACGACACCCTCCACGTCCCAACGAAGGTGTCCAGATTAGAGGAGTTCCACGGTATAAAAATGAAAAAACCGTAAAATATATCAGACAAGTGTTATAAACAGGATCCTCCCACTAAGACTCCTCTATTTAGATGTTTTGAAAGTGTTCTAAAGAAAAAGATCTACCTTTTTGTAGTTGTAGCTAGAGCTTTGCAAATATTCGGTTAATTAGAGTAACTTTTACTATTTGTTGCATAGGTACTGAGAATAATTTCGAAATCACCAATCCTTCATTTGTTACTACACAAAGCATTCCCTATGACCTCGGCTCCATCATGCACTACCGAGCAACAGCTTTTTCTCGTAATGGGCAAGCCACTATTCTTCCAGTAGATTCCACTGTTGATCGTAGGTCTCTTGGTCAGAGGAACGGTTTATCTGAGCGAGACATTCAGCATGTACAGGCACTATACTGTGGTGGTAAGTTTAATAACTTTTCATTGTGCAATTATTAAAACATCATGGCTGAGTGTTGACTTGAAGATCAAACTGCTCTGTACCAACGAAAGGTTACCCATCTGCTAAAATGTCTGCTTTTCAGCGACATGGTGATCATATAACTCTATAACCATCTCTGCAGGTACTACTGGTTCATGGTCTTCCTGGGGCTCCTGGTCTAGCTGCAGTCGGTCTTGCAATGGAGGAAGTCAAACCAGGACAAGAACATGTCAAAACGGAGTTAACTGTGATGGTAGTAATATTGAGACTCGGAGATGCAACACTGAAAGTTGTCCCGGTAAGATTAAATTTTTCTATTATCATAATAATAGTATGACTGATTAGTTATTGTACACAGGCACTCTATAATATCAACAACTATGACCTTAAAAACAAAGCATTGTCCCATCAACAGTTAAAGTTGAATGAACATTCTTAAAACCTAAAACTTTATCTAGATCTGGTTATTATTTCTAAGGCATCGTAACAAGGACTATATAATTTTATTTTCACTGATGTCACGGTTCATCTGGTGATGATAATGATGTCAATCTTTATTTGCTCCTTTACATAGCAAAAATGTATAATATCTCGGTGAAATTAACTGGAATGTAACGATTAGCTTTTCATTATGTTATATGCATGCATGATGATCAGTGTTTTTGAAGTATGTGGAATGTGAATACTCACTATTGCCGTCTTCCTCTTCATAGTTCCAGCTTCCTGGGGAGCATGGAGCAGCTGGGGTAGCTGTTCGGCATCTTGTGGAGGAGGTAGACAGACTAGGACCAGACGCTGTGTGGGTGGTAATACCTGCGTTGGAATAAGTAACCAGTTTAGAGACTGCAATACTAACTCGTGCCCTCAACGTAAGGAGAAAAATCTTAATTTTATAATAATGGTAGTCATCTTTATCAATTTTGCAGCTGCGACATGGGGTGAATGGGGTAGCTGGTCATCATGCAGCAGTACATGCCAAGGTGGAATACGACAGAGGAGACGTATGTGCCGGAATGGGAACACATGTTCTGGAGCCGATTTTGAGAATGAGAATTGCAACACCAACATCCCCTGTACCTCAGGACGTAAGTTAGTTAATATCTATAAACGGTGAAATTATTAATTTGCTTCATGCCTCAGATACAACCATTGAATTAGTTAAGGTGCCCTGGTGACCTAATATCAGGGGTGGAGTTCTATTTTATTAATACACAGCCTGTTATGTATCCTTGTCCTCATTTCAAATAGAGGGGTGTCCTTATTTCAAGGGGTTGGAATAGAGGTGTTTTCATTTCATGGGGTTGGGTTCCACTATATACACAATATACAGAGGTATCCTCATTTCAGGAGGTTGGAATAGAGAAGTTCAAGGGGTTGAAGTAGAAGGACTCCAATCTTTACTAAAATCTTATTTGATAACACAGCAAATCCTAACAGTGGTGAATGGTCTTCCTGGAGTTCTTGTTCTGCTGAATGTGGAGGTGGTGATCGATTCAGAGTAAGATGTGATAACAATAACTGCGACACAGAGCAGGAGTCATGTAACACGCAGGATTGTAAGCCAGAACCAGAACTTAGAGGTAAATAATAAGGAAGGTAGGGTTTCAACAGCTAGTTATTATATTGAATTGGTAAGATTCCTTGTAGGTGTAATCCATGGAGGATCCGGTATCCTATAACAACCTGCCAGATGTTTGTTAATTGTATGTAGCCTGAGTTTGCTGTAGTATAATTAATGTCTACCATAGAAAGGATTTTGTGGTTAGGTATACATATGGCAAATTAGGAACTATGGACTTTTAATACAAATCTCACCTTATTGAGGGATGTCCTCAATTGAGGAATTTCAAAGTGTGTATTCTGATATTTTTTTAATTATAGCTAGATCTTGAAAAATGTTTTCACTTTAAATCAGTTTAGACAATGAAACAACTGAAGATTTACAGTAGTTGAGATTACAGATTGCAATGGGGGGGGGGGGGGGGGGGGGGGGTGGAAGTAGGAGGGGGTAACCCTACACAGCATGGAATTAGCTATTTAATTCTCCATGACTTGTTACCTAATTCTGTACTTACTGAACATAGGGTCATATTACAATTTATATTTTCGTAGGGTTAGTATACCGAGGTTGTCAGTACCTCAACACAAGAAGCACCAGACTTCTCCTTTTAGAAGGTTCAACTCCTGACCTCTCAGATGACCCCTTTACCAGACAAAACCCCGTCAGCAAATGTGGCATTGCAGCACAAAATCAAAGTTATTCATTCTTTGGGGTGACCCTCGGATACTGCATTTCTGGGTCAAATGTTTTCTCAGATTACACCTATTATAGGTCGTCCCTTTGCAGAGATGGAAAAGGTGGATACAACAGAGGATATTTCATAATGGATGTATATGAAATCACAGACCAGCAGAGTTTCCGGGATTCTGTTGTGCAGGCTGGTGTTACTACTACTAGCATGAGTAATACTACTGCAGAGAACTCTTCATCCTTTAAAGTTACTTGTAGACTGCTGTCAATCTTTCTGCTCTTATTTATTGTCCTAATTATGGCATAAACATTCATTTTTTGTAACTTTGTTTTGCAATGAACACAAATTAACATTAGATTATGTTGTGCGTCTTTAGTATCTAGCTAATGTTTATTTAAGCTCTGTATTAATATTTTACAATTAATTATTTTTATTAATATTTAATTATTAAGTTAACCAATGCGGCGTCAATTAGCGCACTTCTTTAGCCACACCAAACTTGCATGCCAAAATAATATGTCCTGACAGCTGCCATGGTGCATGGGAGCTTGATTCAATTATAAAGACTGCGCCCGTCCAGCTCTTAATTAATGGACGATAGATATAGAGCATGCGCAGGATGACAGTGCTGCATGCTTATCCATAATAATGTGGGGGTAAGATCATGACTGACCCTTCAACCAACTTATCTTGCATTGCTACTCCCCCTTCCTATATTTAAGGTCATTAAAATTAATATGAATAAGATGCAATACATTGAACTACTGCTGAGTGTTAATGTCCCAGAGATTTTGACTCCTCTACACACAGAGAAGATGAGTTGATTACGCAGAAAATGAACAGCATAATGTATAAGTAGAGTATATCATTGCAGTGGAACCCCTCTATTCCAACCCCCTGACCCTTGTATTATGTAGACACTTGATAGCTATGTCCCAAATAACAGCTTGTTTATTCATAGAACTTCACTCCCTGAAATGAGGCCACACCTCTAATCAGGACACTTTAATAATAGAGTGGGTTCCAGATGATCATACAGACTTTAGTTTCTCCACACTGACAGAATGTGTCCCATCCAATAAGGAATTTGTCTACCTACAGAGTTAATATTAGGTCAAGAACTACCAATAGTACATGGCCTTACCATCCATATTCAAGGAGGGGGGCGGTGTCGGAGGATTTTCTGTCCCCCGGAAATAATGTCCTCCCCCCAGACATTTTTACCTAGGTATGGGTGTCCCCCGGTCAGTAAATCCTAGGATTTTCTGTCCGCCTCCAGGATCAATAATCTCCCTCACGTAATGTGGAAGCTATGGTGGCTACTTAGAGATTGCACGACGAAATAGTTGCTATTTCAGAGGTATCCTGTAGGGTATGACAAAAATATAAAAAAGAACATCGCAAAGAATCATTTCAAGATGAAGAAGGAATCATCTTAGATGGGAAGACTGAGTGGAAAAAAGTTGTAAGAATATCAGAGGAAATAGGTTGTTATTCCAGACAACATAATAACTATAGCTACCTTGACTGTCTGTAGCTTCTCTGTGGATAGGAGGACACTTGGGATGGAAAAAAATATGTAGCAGGTTCTATATTGGGATGATACGACTTCAGATATTTGTGAATATGTCAAAATGTGTGACACTTGCCAGTGTTGTAATGATGCTAAGTTTGTCAAGGCCAATGCTACCCTTTACTCGAAAATGGCCAGAAGCCAAACCAAGAGAGTTGAAACTGTGGCTGGCTATTTATATAGAATGATAATTATGTCAGTAAGTGATAAGCTCTTGCTACTATTGCATGCAATGCATTTCTTGGAATTGTTCTAGGTATGGATGTTCAAGATCTATCATTTCAGATCAAAGACAAGAGTTTGTCAATAGGAGTTAACTAATACAAATCATAAGGTGACTTTTGCTCACCACCCTCAGTGCAATAGCTTAACAGAATGGTTTAATCAGACTTTACAATAAATTCAGAGCAGAATAACTGGAATGAACTCCTTTATTTGCCTATCAAACTTCTGTACAGATATCCACAAAATTTTGAAATGTTCTGCAGGTGAGTATATGTGTCCATGCATGCATAATAGCTGTTTTATGTAATCACATGTAGGAAAGCAGTACTACCTGTTGAAGTAGGTGGACAGTCACAAATTGATAGTGGTGGACTGTAATACTAGTTACAAGGACTGTGATATTAGCTTTTCACAGACTGTGGTAACAATGTTGAATAAATATAATGAGCTACTATGAAGCTAAAGGCAACATTGATTGAGATATAAAAAGGATCATGATAAGAAATTTTGTAAAGAAAAGATACATGTAGCTATGATTCTTGATGGTTCATCATCTAAGCACTCATTTCAGGATGATACCAGCTTTTTGAAAATGGAGCAAAGATGTCTTCATGAATTCCCACCTTCTGAACTTGATAATAGTGAATGTCACCACTCTGCCTCAGATGTAGGAGAGGACAACACCCAATAGTTATAATTATTCAGCTGTAATTTTTCAATTTCTGGTCAAGTTTCCACTATTAGCTATGAAGTGTTCAAAATTGTCTAGTGAAGATTTTGTGATCAGTTCTTTTATTGTGGAAGGAGGATTTATCCCACATTTCCCCCCTGAAAACATGTTTCCATTGTCAAAACTGATGGACACTCTTGTAGAGAAAGTCCACTCAAGGGCATGTAGGTATGATAACTACACTTAAAACATTCTCATGTATGCCTCCATCTTGAATGTATTTTTGTGGAATATAATATTGAACACAAATACTAGTCTCTCGCACCAGACTCTTACATTGAGAAAGAGTCTGGACAAGTTCCATAGACTGTCTCGTTGTGCACAGTCAGCAATTATTGACATCATACACAACTTGACGCGAAAAACGTCACGAATTTAGTAAAAGTCTGCGCTTTGCTTTTAGTGCGAGTACTCTGTAGGTACACATGCACTTGAACAGCTAATTATAATTATAATAATAATAATAATAATAATAATAATAATAATAATAATAATAATAATAATAATAATAATAATAATAATAATAATAATAATAATAATAATAATAATAATAATAATAATAATAATTATTATTATTATTATTATTAAATTATTATTATTATTATTATTATTATTATTATTATTATTATTATTATTATTATAATTATAATTATAATTATTATTATTATTATTATTATTATTATTATTATTATTATTATTATTATTATTATTATTTTTATTATTATTATTATTAACACACCAAAATAGGTGTAAAAAATAAAAGAAAGAAATAGAAATGGATTAGGTGGTTGACGTGGACAAAGAAATTACAACTGACTCAATTAAATTTTTGCTGATGGATAAATATGGTTGTGCAATTCTGAGATCTCTGATAACATTGGAACAGAAAATGTGATGGATAGCATAATCTTTACAAAATTGTTTGCCATATTTCAAATTGAAACCTAAGAATGTAAAACAACAATAGCAGATTTGTGGAATATGTTTGACCAAGTTAGAGGGACAAGTCTGAGAAGATTTGTAGAGAGCTGAAGATCGATGGAATATTAAGTTAAACAGGCTTTGTAGCTTAGCACTGCATTGAACAATTCTTGTGTGGGAGTTATAGGGAAGTTTCCATATATGTCATAACACTTTATTAAAAGTAATTTCTAGAGCAGACAGAGCACCAGAAGAAAGAGACCATAGGGAACTTCCATAAAGTCCTAGACAGAATGAACGAAAAAGAAATGTCAAAACTCCAGGTGAAGTGTCCGGAAAGGAGCAGAAAAGGGAGTTTACCTTATGAACCATATCTCTGCATTTCGACTGTATATCTTTGTCATCCGAGAGAGTGTAGGTAAGGATATGTCCTAGATGAATGACTTGAGTGACAACAGGTAATCTATGTCCACAGAAGAAGATGTGTGGATCAGTTTTCAAATGTGCATGATGGAAAAATTGTATAAATTGTGTCTTTGCAGTATTAAAGAGAAGACCATGGGAAGTAGCAAATGATTCACAACAGACTAACATCAATCTAAGAGCACTAAGAGGCCATCAAGACAATGTCATCTGCGTAAACAAGGGCTCCAGCAAATTGTCCACCCCAAAAACAGCCAACACCAGTGTTCTTAAAGTGAGATCAATAATGTGTCAAGATAAATGGAAAAAAGAATTGGAGATAGCACACCACTTTGCCTTACACCATTGGACACACCAAACTTATTAGAATAGGCTTTTCCCCAACGAACATTAAGCTGTTGACTTGAGTACCATCTAGATAATAATCTAACAACCAAATCAGGGAGACCTACAGAGAGCAATTTCTTAAAAAGTAGACTGTGCCTATCAAGATCAAAGGCTTTTGAGGCATCAAGAAAACAAGCGAAGACAGAAGAACCACGTTTAAGACTACACCTTTCAATACACCAGTACAAAAAGTAATAGGTTTAAAGCCAAACTGAAGTTCTGAAGTTTGTAAGTAATTATTAAACTTAATACACCACTCAAGAATCTTACTTAGTGTAGAGGCAAGGGCAATAGGCCTGTAACTATCTCCACAGGAGGAATCTTTACCAGGCTTAAGAACAGGTACAAGAATACAGTCCCCCAGACAGGAAGGGAGATGACCATGACGGGCAATAAAAGAACAAAGAAATTCATCGATTACTGGCAGTGCCATAATAAAGTGAGAAGAGTTCAGATCAGAACCATCTGACTTCTTGGACTTTAAGTGGCTGAATGCTTCTAAAAGACAATCAACGGTAAATTCAAAACTATCAACATCAGACTCACTAATATGCAGGCATGATGCATCATAATAGTACGCAAAAATTAACATTCAAAAATTGTGACGTACCGTGACGTTTCGCGCATGCCCGCCACAAGATCGTTGGCAAGTTGAAACGAGATTGCATGCTATCTATGGAACTAGCTTGTCCAGACTCTTCTGGCGCGCGCGAGACTACATAAATACTTGCATAAATCTGTGCATGTGTACTTCAACAAGTAACTTGGGAAAGAAAAAAATTTAATTAAAAATTAATGGATATTGAAATTAAAATGCAACAAGTGTAGCGAAGAAGATTAACAATAAACTAGCTATTGACAATACTAAATATATATTAGCGACCTTCATATTGTATATTGATTTCATTGGAAATTGAAAACACGTGGGGACAGAATATCCTAGGAATTTTTGTACCTCAAGGGGACATAATATACTGAGGGGGGACAAACGATGTTTGTCCTAGGGGACAACTTAAAAACTGTCGGGAGACAACTTGGAAATTCTGTCTGGGGTGACAAATTTAGTGGGGGACAGAATTTCCTCCTACAGCGGTGCTAGCACAATCCAGCAACTAGCTGTTTGTTCTGTTGTTAAGAGAGCTGTCTGATTTGGCACAGTACACCAAATAGCTATTTTCTATAAAGTCAGCTCCAGTCGCTGAGAATATTTTCCTAGCCTGCAGCCAAAAGACAAGAGATGTCCCGATACATAACTATTTGTCTATTACTAGCTGTTGGCGACAGCTTTTGCAGTCACTGACTCCACTGAGGGGAGAGAGAAAAGTTCTGCAAGTGCTAGCGGATCTGGGATCACAGGAGAGACGAGGAAACAAGTTATGACAGATGAGAATGAAGTGAATTTCAGTGAGTCTTTAAATGTCCATTACTGTGATAATTGGTATCTGATTGAAGCTTACTTAAAAATAGCCAAATAAGGATGATTTGTGGTGTGAAATAGAAAATACCTAGCAATGTGCTAAACTTGATATAGTAAATTGATAGTCCAAAAACTTCCTTGAGCATGATATACGTGAATATATGAATATGACCTCATCAGATGTACTAGGACTCCATTTATGTATGCAAAAATTAATATTTATATCCTTACCACTTAGTCATGAATATTCCTCCTATTATGGATGAATCTTAGTAGATCTTTCCTCTCTCTATGTGGTGAATTGTCCTCACTTTAAGGGTATCTGAGTGGGATATCAAAGATACGTAGATCAAGTGTGTTCGTAGGTTTCTGCTGTTAATAGAATACATAAGACTTCTAAAAGGTTTAATGAGATAAAGTGAGTTAACAATCTGTTCAAAGGCTAGCTTTTAACGAAATCAAATTTTATATATAATAGCTCATCCTATTTGGGAGAGATTGGTCTTCCACCACACATAGTTAAAGAAATCCTACAGCAACTCAAAAGGTAATAGTTTGATTTCAGGGTAGTCTAGACACAATTCAGCTTAAATGCTCTACTGTGTAATCTATCCCTACATACTTCCTAAGTACACTATAAGGAACTGTTGTACCTTACATTAGGCTCTTGAATTAGTTTGAGTGTTAGGTGGGTGAAATGTCTCTCTATTCCTTAAGTGAGCAGTGGCGGATCTAGCTAGGTTTCAATGGTCTCAATTGAAACCCCCTTTCCTATGACCTTTTTGATTATGGGGGCGCTATTTGGAATAATGCACTTACCCAGCAATGAAGAGGACTAGGTTAGAGTCGCTGTCATCTGATTCTCGGTCTGAGAATATCACCAGCTACTTTCAAATCAAGAAGTCTGTCACCGTACAAGATAGCTCTAGGCTTGTATTTAGCTATAGCTAATTATTATTAATAGAAACTTTACAGATACAGTCACATCTTGTGATAGTGAGAGAAGTCTCAGCCAATTAAAGCTTTTGAAAACACCTCACCGTTCTACTATGGCCAATGAGCGCTTAAGTAATCTTGTCCTCATGAAAATTAATCGTAAATATCTTAAGTTATATGAACCTTCCATCATGAACAAATTAGTTACTGAATTCCATCAAATGCACCCAAGAAGAATGAAACTATTTGGCTGACTAATAAGTCTTGATTAATCATAACTATCATGAATTGAACAATGTGTTAATGACTTAAAAATTAATGTTTGACCAGCTTCGTTATAACTTTCCAGTTCACTTTGCACACTTGCTTGTTTTCTGAAAGAAGAAAAAATAAACTCGTAAAACACTGCTTTAATTAGTGGGTGTGCCCTTAAAAGTGGGCATGGCTTTTGAAAATTTTCCTGAGCGCTATGTGCGCAGCTCTCTACTATTAAACTCCATATCTTGAAACCCCCTTTTGCAAATCCTAGATCCGCCACTGGTGAGGACAACTCTGGGTTAAGGACATTTAATAACAGTTTGTGTTAAAAATCAACATTAATAAAACTTCACCTTCTGGAATAAGGCCACCCTTCAGATCAAAAACACTTTGATTTGCCCCAAGTGTCTGGAATAGAGAGGTTTCACTGGTATACATGTATGTAGAGTTGAAGAGACATGAATGTACTACAAAACTCTATGCAATAACTCCTTTACTCATATAATTTTGTCTGTTCCAGATAAAACAATGAAACCTGTTATGTGTAATTATGTATAGCAGTGCACAGTGGAGTCTCCTTGAGACAAATTGAACTGTCCTGATTAGAGAAGTGGTCTCGTTTCAAGGGGGTGAAGTTCTATTAATGTTGCTATCATTTGGGATACATCCAGGTGTACTTATTTCAGGGGGTTGGAATAGAGGGATTCCACTATTATAAAGGAGAGGTGCAATGTATAACTGCATAACATTGATTCTCTCCTCTTTTTTTTTTCTTTTTTTTACTAGTGAGAGTTCAAGTGATATTGATACAGAGTCTCATCCACACACCATCTCTTCCACTAAGAGAAAGAATTCATCTGGCAATCCTAAAATGCCTTTCCCTCAAGTCTGTGCCCCAAATATGAAAGGAATGGTTCATATTCCTACTTCTCTCTTATCTGAAATGTCCAGTAAACAGATACATGACATCTCTGCTTCAAAGTTAAATGCTGGAAACGTACAATTCAGGGAATGTCAGTTCTTTTTCCCGTGGACTCTCTGCAGCACCTGTGGAAGTCCTTCAACATTACTCTTTTCAGAGAAAGCAAAGACTTGTCCATGACAAAGAGACAGGAAGAATTGCTGAAGATTCTAAGCAAAGTGATGTGTACAAATCTCCAACTGACCCCCCATCTCTTCCTAGATTGAGTCATCAGCTGTGCACGTCATTGGGTGTGGTCCAAGCCACAGATCACATGATGGGCCATTCACATATGCACCACTATGACAAACACCACTCTGAACCCAAAGACCCATCTGTAACACACACTGATAATCGTACACCTTCTGATGGCATCAGAACACCCATACCTGATATTTTGCCAAACAGAAGGGAATCAAATATACCAGCTCATCCTGTCACGGTAAAATTGGACTTGGATAATTCATCAGCAAGAAGTAAATCGTGCAGTTCAAGGTTCATGCAGTTGCCAAGAGTCCAAGCTTTAGCAGGGGCATCTCTTCAGTCAACCAAAGAAAGGAGGCTTTCCGATGCCAAAATATTTCCATTTCTTGAAACACATTCTATAATAAAAACACCCAAAATCTATCATGTAACCTCTGAGTCACCTGATTACATGACTGTTGGTGCTGATTTTGCCGCCGGTCAATTGATCCTTCAAGACAAAGAAGGAATAGTTGCACAGCATTATACTGAGTCCGACTCTGAGATTAGCTCTGAACCTTGTCCCTCCTCAGAAGATAAAACCATGCCTTCTGGTTTTAATGGTGAAGAATCTAATCCTGGGAGCAGAGACCCACCAGCTAATGAACCAGGAGTGAGTGTGGAAGTTGACATGGCACAGTATGAAGACACTAGGGTTCCTCCCACCACAGCAATGAAGGTCATTGAATGTTCCCAACTAGATGATAATCTGGTGGAACACTGTGTGCCAACAGAAAGAACAAGACTACTTTCCACCACTGCAAATGACATTAAGGAAATGAACTTGCTAGAAATTGGTATAACAGAAAGATGTTCAGGAATTGATCTTCAGCTCCTCCCTGAAGGAACTAGAGCCCCTCCCACTTCAGCTGTACAAGAATGGAGGTAGAACAGTGTACTTAATAAACCAGCCCACCTATTTTGACATTAATTTTTTTGCCCATAAAGAGCAATGCCGCTGAAAGCGTGGGTGAGGGCCTTCTTACGCATGCGCCAAGGAAGTGCTGTAGTATAAAAATAGCATGTTTGAGTGGTCTGGCTCCAGCTAACTGCTACTGACGATCACATATCCAGATATCGAACTCTCCAGCAACTGCAATAATGATCTATCATCGATATTATCTCGGCTTATGCCTGTTGCTCGTCTTTGCAGCTACTTCCTTCACTCAAGATGAAGAAGAGGGCAGTAAGTATATGTATAAATACTATAGCTACGCCAGTGAGACAGTCTTGCAGTCCTAGATCTGTTATGAAGTAAGTATTATTATTACTAAAATGTAATATCTGCAGATTTATATGGAGGCGACATTCTGTTAACTTCTGAACAAAAACGAACTATGGAAGCCACTGCTAACCCCAATGACCCCTTCTCCCCTCAGAATGCAGTGGTTAGAAATGAAAGGAGTCTCTGGCCAAATGGACGAGTTCCATATGTCTTGGATTCCAGCCTGAATAGTAAGTTCATTAGGTATTAGCAAGGTTACAGTTAATTAACACAGATTTTTTTTTTATCTTCAACAGCTCAAGCAAGGACTGCTATTCAGGAAGCTATTGATGACTATGCTAGTCTAACCTGTATTAGATTTGTACAACGAACTAATGAGTTGGATTATGTACGATTTTTTCGAGGAAGTGGGTGAGTCTACAATACTGAAAGCCCATTGACCTGTCTTGTCACTGGGGACACACCTCTAGTTCTTTGCCTTTTTTGTCTATTATGCCATGTACATGTACATATTCCATTATAACATTTCTTTGCCTGCTTATGTAAGCTAAGGATCTGGGTCAAAGTTTTGAATTTTCACTTTATTAAGCAATTCGATCTTTTTGTCAGGTTCTGTCATGTATAGTCTTGCTAATAATAATAATAATTAATACTTTTAAAATAGCTATATATACCACCTACTTGCAGTTCTATGGTATTTGTTGCACTGCGTGAGTGTTAACTATCTACCACAGTTATGATAGGTCACTCCTTTTATATGATTTTACATTTCTTTTGAAACTTGGAGTGCAAGCAGTGCTCACTGATTGCCATATTAAATAAACTTCAAAAACAGCATTACCATGGTGATTTGTAAGATGTAGATCATGTTTTGCTCTAGTACATAATAACATGCTAGCTAGTAAAATTGTAGTATTTATTAGAACTTCTATAAAGCTTCGTGCAGACTTTTTTTTGATAATAATGAGTTCTCATTAGTATGGGTTTCCCAAGTGAAATGAAAACCTATAACCACAACCAAACATCACCTCTGTGATAGTTGACTTGTTACTACTGATGCACCTATCATATCAATGCATCTACTCATTGACACATAAATAGCAGCATTACCATGGTGACTTGTAAGGATAAGAACTGTCATAGGCACCAGTGTGATTGCTCCAGCATATGCTATTAGCTACATTAATAGTATTTCAAAACACAAAGGTCCTGTTAAAATAAAGCTTCAGATGTACCCAACTTATTTTTAGACATATTCTATGATAATAACATGAATTCTCAATAGAATAAGATGTGTAAACATGTTATCAACCAAACATCACCTTGCTATATTATGATAGCTGACCCTATAAAATTATTACAGTGTTATTAGATGCAACTATCATATCAAAATTAAGTACGTACATTGACACAAAAATAGCATTTTATGATTAAGATCACAAACAGTTGTACACCTGCACTGCACAATGGTTTCCTGTGTAGGCAGAAAATTTATATCTATATTATATAAAATTGCAGGTGTTTCTCATACATTGGATTAATAAGGACTGGCGCTCAGGATATTTCTATTGGACAAGGCTGTGAGTTTAAAGGGATAGTCATACACGAGATGTTTCATGCACTTGGACGCTGGCACGAACAGAGCAGACCAGACAGAGATATGTATGTGAGAATATTCCTAGAAAATGTTCAAAGTGGTGAGTAAAATGTATAGAAAGTTGTACAGTGGAAGCCCTCTGTTCCAACCCCATGAAATGAGGACACCTCTGTATTGAGGACATTGGATATGAACATTAATAGAACTTAACTCCCTGAAATGACGACACCCTCCACATTAATCTCTCCCAACTAGGGTGTCCAGATTAGAGGAGTTCCACGGTATAAAAATGAAAAAACCGTAAAATATATCAGACAAGTGTTATAAACAGGATCCTCCCACTAAGACTCCTCTATTTAGATGTTTTGAAAGTGTTCTAAAGAAAAAGATCTACCTTTTTGTAGTTGTAGCTAGAGCTTTGCAAATATTCGGTTAATTAGAGTAACTTTTACTATTTGTTGCATAGGTACTGAGAATAATTTCGAAATCACCAATCCTTCATTTGTTACTACACAAAGCATTCCCTATGACCTCGGCTCCATCATGCACTACCGAGCAACAGCTTTTTCTCGTAATGGGCAAGCCACTATTCTTCCAGTAGATTCCACTGTTGATCGTAGGTCTCTTGGTCAGAGGAACGGTTTATCTGAGCGAGACATTCAGCATGTACAGGCACTATACTGTGGTGGTAAGTTTAATAACTTTTCATTGTGCAATTATTAAAACATCATGGCTGAGTGTTGGTTTGATGATCAAACTGCTCTGTACCAACGAAAGGTTACCCATCTGCTAAATGTCTGCTTTTCAGCGACATGGTGATCATATAACTCTATAACCATCTCTGCAGGTACTACTGGTTCATGGTCTTCCTGGGGCTCCTGGTCTAGCTGCAGTCGGTCTTGCAATGGAGGAAGTCAAACCAGGACAAGAACATGTCAAAACGGAGTTAACTGTGATGGTAGTAATATTGAGACTCGGAGATGCAACACTGCAAGTTGTCCCTGTAAGATTAAATTTTTCTATTATCATAATAATAGTATGACTGACTAGTTATTGTACACAGGCACTCTATAATATCAACAACTATGACCTTAAAAACAAAGCATTGTCCCATCAACAGAATGAACAGTCACATTTTTGTATATTTAAAACCTTTGGTGAGATAAGATCTGGTTATTATTTCTAAGGGCAAGGCATAGTAACAAGGACTATATAATTTTATTTTCACTGATGTCACGGTTCATCTGGTGATGATAATGATGTCAATCTTTATTTGCTCCTTTACATAGCAAAAATGTATAATATATCGGTGAAATTAACTGGAATGTAACGATTAACTTTTCATTATGCTATATGCATGCATGATGATCAGTGTTTTTGAAGTATGTGGAATGTGAATACTCATTATTGCCGTCTTCCTCTTCATAGTTCCAGCTTCCTGGGGAGCATGGAGCAGCTGGGGTAGCTGTTCGGCATCTTGTGGAGGAGGTAGACAGACTAGGACCAGACGCTGTGTGGGTGGTAATACCTGCGTTGGAATAAGTAACCAGTTTAGAGACTGCAATACTAACTCGTGCCCTCAACGTAAGGAGAAAAATCTTAATTTTATAATAATGGTAGTCATCTTTATCAATTTTGCAGCTGCGACATGGGGTGAATGGGGTAGCTGGTCATCATGCAGCAGTACATGCCAAGGTGGAATACGACAGAGGAGACGTATGTGCCGGAATGGGAACACATGTTCTGGAGCCGATTTTGAGAATGAGAATTGCAACACCAACATCCCCTGTACCTCAGGACGTAAGTTAGTTAATATCTATAAACGGTGAAATTATTAATTTGCTTCATGCCTCAGATACAACCATTGAATTAGTTAAGGTGCCCTGGTGACCTAATATCAGGGGTGGAGTTCTATTTTATTAATACACAGCCTGTTATGTATCCTTGTCCTCATTTCAAATAGAGGGATGTCCTCATTTCAGGAGGTTGGAATAGAGAAGTTCAAGGGGTTGAAGTAGAAGGACTCCACTCTATACTAAAATCTTATTTGATTGATTACACAGCTAATGGTGAATGGTCTTCCTGGAGTTCTTGTTCTGCTGAATGTGGAGGTGGTGATCGATTCAGAGTAAGATGTGATAACAATAACTGCGACACAGAGCAGGAGTCATGTAACACGCAGGATTGTAAGCCAGAACCAGAACTTAGAGGTAAATAATAAGGAAGGTAGGAGGTTTCAACAGCTAGTTATTATATTGAATGGGTAAGATTCCTTGTAGGTGTAATCCATGGAGGATCCGGTATCCTATAACAACCTGCCAGATGTTTGTTAATTGTATGTAGCCAACATTATGAGTTTGCTGTAGTATATGTCTACCATAGAGAGGATTTATACTATGATGTGGTTAGGGCACATAATGGCAATTAGGAACTATAATTATGGACTACAATACAAATCTCACCTTATTTGAGAGATGTTCTCAATTGGGGAATTTCAAAGTGTATATTCAAATATTTTTTTTATTATAATTAGATCTTGAAAAATGTTTCCACTTTAAATCAGTTGCTACACCATAGACAAGGAAACAACTGAAGATTTACAGTAGTTGAGATTACAGATTGCAATGGGGGAGGTGGGAGTGGGAGGGGGTAACTTGGTCACCCTACACAGCATGGAATTAGCTTTAGCTATCTAACTCTGTACCTAAAGTCATATTACTCATGAAAATTTATGTTTTCCATAGGGTTAGTATACCGAGGTTGTTATTACCTCAACACAAGAAGCACTAGACTTCTCCTTTTGGAAGGTACAACTCCTGACCTCTCAGATGACCCCTTTACCAGACAAAACCCCGTCAGCAAATGTGGCATTGCAGCACAAAATCAAACTTATTTCTTCTTTGGGGTGACCCTCGGATACTGCATTTCTGGGTCGAATGTTTTCTCAGACTACACCTACTATAATTCGTCCCTTTGCAGAGATGGAAGAGGTGGATACAACAGAGGATATTTCATAATGGATGTATATGAAATCACAGACCAGCAGAGTTTCCGGGATTCTGTTGTGCAGGCTGGTGAGAACTCTTCATCCTTTAAAGTTACTTGTAGTCTGCTGTATATCTTTCTGTTCTTATTTATCGTCCTAATGTCATAAACATTCATTTTTTGTAACTTTTTTTTGCAATGAACACAAATTGACATTAGATCATGTGTATCTTCAAATAATTTTTGTAATATCTAAGTAAGTTATCCAAATTTTTCTGTACCAAAAAATCCAAAGAAATAAAAGTATAGAATTGAATGAATGGCTAATGAACATGAATTTTCTCTATACAGCATTTTGACACAGTGTTTGGTTTAAATTCATAGTACTTTTGAGGTAGCTATACACATTAAACACATAAAGTGTAGAAATTTCAAGACTGTTTTTGTGCTAGGGCTAGGGTTAGATGAAAATCCAAATTATTATTGATCAAATCCAAAGCAAATATTGAAGGGTCTAAAATCCAAGCAGTTTGGATAAAATCCAAGACTTTGGCAGCACTGCATCTTCAGTATCTAGCTAATGTTTATTTAAGTTCTGTATAAATATTTTACAATTGATTTAACTATTAAGTTAACCAATGCGGCTTAATATGGGTCAATTAGCTACACACTTCTTTAGCCACACCAAACTTGCATGCCAGCTGCCACGGTGCATGGGAGCTTGATTCAATTATAAAGACTGCGCCCGTCCTGCTCTTAATTAATGAACGATAGATACAGCATGCGCAGGATGACAGTGTTGCATGCTAATATGCAGGAATGGAGGTAAGATCATGACTGACCCCTCCCTCAACCAAATCATCATACATTGCTACTCCCCCACAGATGTTTAAGGTCACTAAAATTGATGTTAGAATTTTATGAATAAGATGCAATACAGGATAAAGAATGTTTTTACATTAGAACTACTGCTGAGTGTTAAAGTCCCAGAAATTTTGACAAGATAAGTAGGTCAAACTGATTAAATGAATATGAAGAATATAATGTATTAGTAGAGTATATCATTACAGTGGAACCCCTCTATTTCAACCCCCTGAAGTGAGGACACCCTTGTATTATAGACACTTGGATAGCTATGTCCCAAATAACAGCTTGTGTATTAATAGAACTTCACTCCCTGAAATGAGGCCACACCTCTAATCAGGACACTTTTATAATAGAGTGGGTCCAGATGATCATACAGACTTTAGTTTCTCCACACTGACAGAATGTGTCCCATCCAATAAGGAATTTGTCTACCCACAGAGTTAATATTAGGTCAAGAACTACCATTATATCGCAAATAGTATATGGCCTTACCATCCATATCCACCTTTAAGGTGAGGAGGGGGGCGGTGCTGGCACACTCCAGCAACTAGCTGTTTGTTCTGTTGTTAAGAGAGCTGTTTGATTTGGCACAGTGCACAAAATATTCCCTATAAAGTCAGCTCCAGTCGCTGAGAATAGGATATTTTCTTAGCCTGCAGCCAAAGACATGAATTATAATAATTAAGTGAAGATGTCCCGATACATAACTATTTGTCTATTAGTGCTGTTGGCGACAGCTTTTGCAGTCACCAACTCCATTGAGGGGAGAGAGAAAAGTTCTGCGAGTGCTAGCGGATCTGGGATCACAGAAGAGACGGGGAAGCAAGTTATTACAGATGAGAATGAAGTGAATTTCAGTGAGTCTTTAAGAATTAGCTCTAGATTTGTGAGACTTCACAGCTAAGCCTAAAATGCATCACTCCCCTCCAGAATCTGCACATATTCAAGATTTTTTTGAGGGCGATATTCGCTTGACTCCAAAACAGATAGAAATGATGAAGATTGGTACATCAGAAGAGAAAGGACTTCACCATATCAATGAGAGGGCAGTGGTGAGAAATATTGCAGATACGTGGCCAGGTGCAGTGGTTCCCTACGTCTTTTCATCTAGCCTTGGTAAGTATGGAGGAAGAAGGAAACAACTATATAATGGAAAAGTTTATAGAGCATAACAGTTACAACTTATATTGGTCTTTCAGATTATTGTTATGAATATTTTATTATTGAAGAAAATCAGCAATTATAAATATTGTTCTCAGTCTTAAAGCCTTTCAGAGCTTTCTCTGTGGCAAAGGAGTTCATATACTATTAATGTGAGCCATGTATTAAATTTTCCTACAGCATCTTCCCATAGGAGTGCAATAAACAGAGCTATCCAGCGATATACTGATCAAACTTGTGTGAGGTTTGTGCCAAGAAGAGACGAACGCAATTATGTTGTATTTTTCAGAGGAAATGGGTGAGCTTTATAGTGATTCATGGTCATTGAACTATGGAAAATTAGCCATGATTTTATTACTAGATGTTATTCGTATGTGGGCCGTATTGGAAACATACAGGAGGTATCAATTGGTGATGGCTGTGACAGTGAAGGAATAGTTTTACATGAGATATTCCATGTCCTTGGAAGATGGCATGAACAGAGCAGACCAGACAGAGATACCTACATCAGAGTACATTTCAATAACATTATCAGAGGTATATACTAGCTACCTTAAGAGTAGCATCCTCAGAGGCATACTAGATTACATTCCCTAGCTGTGTATCAGTAACATCCTCAGAGAGTCCCAGCTGAGTCTCTAGCTGTGGCTATGTCATTACTTTAAAGACATTCTCAGAGGTAGCTATGTGTAATCAAGTCTACCTATATAGCTGTGGCTCTACTACACTTTAACAACATCTACAAAGATGTACATATGTACTAGCTACACCCCCACTAGCTGCTCAGGTATATACACTTTATCAACCTCCACAAAGAAGTATGCTACACTCTCCAAGGTGTGGCTCCTCCAAGGAGCCTAGGATATAACTATTATTAGCAGTACCTTTAATCTTGTACTAGCTACACTCTCACTATTAAGATTCAAAGAAAAGTATACTTCAACAATTTTAAGCAGCTTGAGATACTACATGCATAAGAGCTTAAACAATCCCATTAGTTACATCCTCAATTAAGCTATTATTATAACAATGTTCAACTTCAAATGAGTGAGTTTGGACTTAATAATCACTTTGGTCAGAAATTGGATGGGTTCTGGCTCACTCTGCAAAAGTCATGACCTTTAAATCGGTATTTCTGAGTGGGTATAGCTAATATTTGCTCATCAAAATTATGTATATTTTTGCCTATTAACTTCACAAAGGAAATTTTCTTGCTGGTTTGCCAGATTCGGCCCTTTTGATAGGCTGTCAATGACATCCCCCTAGATTCAAATGGCTTATCACCCCAGCCAAGTCTCAAGTGTTATAATGGTTTTGAGGGTATATATTAGTGAGAGATCTAATTTGGAAGTTTTTAGCTATTATTATTATTATTATTATTATTATTATTATTGACAGGATTTGAATCTCAATTCTCTAAAGTCTCTGAAGCAACCACCAACCAAATAGCCTACGACTATTATTCAATCATGCACTACAGTGCCTATGCTTTCTCCAAAAACAGAGGTCCAACCATCACACCAAGGGACCCCAGCATCAGTATCAACTCACTAGGACAAAGGAGAACTTTCTCTAGTAAAGACTTACAACACATCAATAAACTCTATTGCAGTGATAGTAAGTCAAGCATTATTTTAGTCTAACTCCAGACTTGTCAACAACAACAACAACAACAACAACAACAACAACAGCAGCAGCAGCAGCAGCAGCAACAACAACAACAACAACAACAACAACAACAACAACAACAACAACAACAACTTCCTCATACTATTAAGCAGTATTACTGTGTCATTATATGCACTGCATGTCACAACAATCCACACAGCAACTGTTGCAGCTGTCCCTACTGTCCTTAGTGATACTGATATCCTATATGGGAGAATAGCCCAAATTCATGGAGTTACATAGTAACAATGGTCACTCCTATGTATTTTCTCATGTCTTTGAACAATTCAAAGTAGTCGCCACCATTAATTAGCAGGTAGAAGTAATAGTCGTAAATGCATAATGGAGAGAATTCTAAAACCTGATTTCTTTCCCAGCAGGTGAAGAGAGGAGTGAATGGTCCTCCTGGTCAACTTGGAGCCAGTGTTCCACTTCTTGTGGGAGTGGTCGTCAGACAAGAACTAGGACTTGCTCAGGAGCTTGTACCGAGAAAAGCAACATTCAGACAAGGTCATGTAATCTTGGGAGTTGTCCTGGACAATGGGGGGAGTGGAGTTCATGGAGTAGTTGCTCTCCATCTTGTGGTACTAATAGACAGAGATCAAGGACAAGGAGATGTCAAAGTGGACAATGTTTGGGTAACTCCAGACAAACCCAAGGTTGTTCAAGCAACAATTGCCAAAACAGAGGAATGAGTGAGTGGATGACATTGATTCCTTGCAATAGTCGCTGTAACAACTATGAGATAAGAAGTCGAATTTGCTTGGACCCAAGTCTTGGCTGTGCGCCTCCATATTTAACATTAAGAAGATGTACAGCAGAAATTTGTTCAATAAGCAGAGTTAATCATAACCCAGGTGACTCAGGTATGTGAAAAATCATCATGCACATGCTGCCAAGTACATACACAAGGTTTGTTGGCAATAACAATCAACTATAGCTTGAAGTCAGCACAAGTGCCAGACTTGCTGTTGAAAATTAAAATCCCCCTAATATTTTAGTAGGTCCCTTTGTTCAATAGCAAAACAACTAAGTTGTTAAAGAACAGGATAATGCTTTCATATATATACAAGGTTATTGTTATCTATTGGTAGCATGCTTGCAACAGCCAAATTTGAGTCGTTGACAGATACAAAAAGCTTTAACTGAATAACAACTGAATGAAATGCACATGCACACTGAGTACATACATAATGACTGGGATGTGATGATGTAATAGGAAAGTTATTAGTTTACCACATTATCTCATAAATATCAACTTTAATATCTTACAGAACCCAGAACAATTTAAAACTCCCCTAATATAGCAAAGACAAGTAGGTACCTTTGTTCAATAGTTATTTATAAGTTTTAAATGCTTTCATATTCATACAAGGTTATAGAGATTATCACATGTATCGACCTTCTCCTTTAATCTCTTACAGAACCTACAATGATGAAATTCACTTCTGGTGCTTTGCCAGCAACTCCACCGTTCTTGATGTGTGTGGTGCTAACATATCTTTTGGCCTGGAGTACTTTATAGATACATCAAAAATATAACTATTTACCTATTTTGTAATGTATTATACATCTATAAATTATATACATACACACACAACATTATATCAATTTATTTGGTACAAACAACAACAACAACAACAACAACAACAACAACAACAACAACAACGAGAGAGAGAGAGAGAAGTATTGATCCTTCTAAACAATCTGTGGCTTTAAAAGCCTGGGTTCCTACTTTTCTTTCCCCTCTTTTTCATCTTCTTAGCTTTGATCTTGTCTATTCTCTCCTGTATGTTTTTCTTTCTCCTCTCCTGTCGCTTCTCTGCAGCTTGCTTCTCCAATGTCTTCCTCTCCTCCCACTCCACACTACTCTTGTGCTTTTTCTTCTCCAAACTATTAATTGTCCTTTTCAGTAACTTAGGATCATCCTTCAGTTTAGTTCCTCTCGCCATGTCAAGTGCTCTCTGCCATTTCAGCTTCTTTTCCAGCTCTTCTCCACGTTTTTCATCTTGTTTTTTCAGTTCTTCCAACTTTTTTTGTGCGGCTTCAGCTTTGGCCAATAACTTTCTGAAATCTCTCTTCTTTGGGGTATTTTCTACCTTAACCTCTGGACAACTTGAAGTACTGAAGTCAAATTTGCTGAACACAATTTTTCCTGTTTCATCTTTGATTGACGGTCTTTTAGGTAGACTGGTTATACCTCTCTGTTGATTACCATTTTTCTTGGTACGGTTCTTATTCTGGAGTTCTTTCTTTCTCTGGCGTTTCTCTAATCTCTTCTGTCGTTTTTCTTCCACAGTTTTTTCATTCCTGTCAGACAGATTCCTCTTTCTTTGAAGTTCTACTTTCAATCTTTTCTGTAAGTCATTCAAATTAGTGCTCCGAACTTGTTCAACACTGAACCCATTGACCAACTGGTCACCTCTGCTAGGAGGAATATCTCTCTTAGAATTCCCTTCTTCCTCACTACATTCTTCTTCCTCTGGCACCTTACTTTCTACAGGCTTTACCTGGAACTCTGCAGTACTGTCTTGGTCCAACTTTAACTTCTTTGCTTTCTTAGTGGTATCTTTCACAGACTGTTTCGGGGTCTTTGTTTTTACTTTATTTATCCAATATTTACTTCCCTGGGATTCTGAACCCTGTATACCGGTTTTAGTCTCTTCCCTAAATTTAGAAGGGATTAGTTCCAGCATAGATGTAAAGTTGGCTGAATGAGCCCTTAGTCTTTCCTCGAGAACACTGTCTTCCAACACTTCTTCCATTGTATATCACCACGTGTGACCACACCTTTCCTGACCTAAAGCACGCAAGAGGGAGCATGCGCAGCTGTAGATAATTATACATGATGATCTGAGACTCCTTCGTTGACGACCCCTACCGAGATTAAAACTGCTGCGATCGAGATGATTGAAATCACATGTAATGACAGACTTGGAAAGAAAGTGAGAGTCAAGTGCAAGTAGGTAACTATCCATTTAGCTATAGATAGTCAGCTACATAACTATGATTTTTCCCTGTTCCTCCTACCATTGAAGTCCAGATGACACAATAGGGGATTTAAAAAAACTGGTGGCTGCTCAAACTGGGACTAGACCTGATAAAATTGTCCTGAAGAAATGGTATGAAACAATAAAACACACAGATAGGTAGCTACATAATATGAGCAGTGACTTTTGAAAGCATTTTAAATCACATCCTTTATAGGTACACAATATTTAAAGATCACATTACATTAGAAGACTGTATCCTAATACTGTTAGCTCATGTACTAATCATCAGTGTCATGATTCTCAAATCCATATATGTTGCAACTCTGAGGTAAAGTGAACTCTGGGGTAAAGTGGACTGTTTTGTGTTAGAAATGAGTTCTGTGGCACTTGTCTACCCTTGAACCTAGAAAGAAAAGGAGTCTGGTACTTACTGACTTTGCATGGTTTAGTTGGAAACTTGGCATAGTGATTAAAAGTGAAGAATACTGTGGAATTCCTGGCTTTTCTGGGAGTTTTAATACATGCAGACGTAGTGCCGGAATATCTTTTCCCTACTTGCCAATGAAGAGAACCTGGGTTGAGGTTAGCAACACTTCCACTCAAGGATTTGAGAAAAGACATGTCATGTGAATTGAAATGTTCCCTCGTGGGAGTAATGGCAACAATGGTTTAATTTGCCTGGTACAGTTCACTGCCTCTGACAGTGACTGTAGATATTTTACTGAATCTTCCTTGACATGTTTTTAACAGATGAAATTCATGATGGGATGAATCTGGAGTTGTATTATCAATGAACTGTTTCTAACTTAGACTCTAAAGCAAGGACAGCAATGCTAGAGGATAGTGGATGCTCATTAATGTGATATTAAAGCGACAACTATAATAATAATAGCTGACAGTGTCCTAGAATTTTTCACGATTTCAAAAAATCATGCGGCACAGGAAGTGACGTCACCATTCAATCCCCGCCCCCGGCCATAGAGCTAGCTCTATAACCTATTATAATATAATTATTAGTAGGCGTGTATTCTATCTACATGAGGCGGTCGAGAGATGGTAGTGAATTCGCCGGTAGAGTCCACGAAGCATAGTGTAGAGGATGAAGAAAGATTTTCTTTGCTATTTGAACAGTTGGACAAAAACAACGATGGTAAAATTGATTTGCAGGAACTCAGGGAAGGAATCGAGAGGTTAGGCTTACCAAGTACTTCTGGGACGGCGCAGGTATGTGGTATGTTCTATGCTTGAAATAACCTTGGGCATAATAATATTACGGCATGTGCAAAAAAAAAAAAATAACAATAAAAAGAATAATTATTTTTAAGGATGTAGGTAAGTGCTTAGTTCTGTATTGAGAAGACAAGTATTTCCATGCTACCTATCATGACACTGCCTGCCTGCCTGCACTAGCATCTTTTTATTTGTTAGGCTAGCCACACTGTCAACAGGGTGTTGTGGTCATAGTGAAAATGCTTTTAGAATGTGCTTATTTTTAATTTACTCCATGACCTGGATACCACAGACATTGTTATGAGAGGGGGGGAGGGGGGGGAGAAATCTGTGATCTCCAACCCCCCCCCCCCCCCCCCCCCCCCCTTCTCCCCCTCCCCCTCCTCAATTGCCCAATTGGTGGTTTTGTTTCATGGTTCATTAAAGAAATTGGGTAGGTGGGAAGTGTCAATGGAGTATCTTCAGTGTCAATAGTAACACTCATTATAAACCCTCACTTCAATGGAGACATGCTGTTGGCTACATTGTGGCCTGAATGACAGACTCATAAGTAAACCATGTGGTTTACATTGAATCATCTTTGCATGAGTCCTACACATTCTTGTATCATATTTCTTGTGGCTCGGTAAAGGGTCCTAGTACTTACAAATCACATTATATCTAAGTGAACAGGATGTGTCATTAAAGGTTACCAATGTCTCTATACAGGAGGTATTTAGTATGACAGATGTGGACAAGAATGGATCCATAAATTATAGAGAGTTTCTGAACTACTGTGTTGAACATGAGAAGAAACTCAGACTTGTTTTCCAGGCCATGGATACCAATAGAGATGGTAACTAAATCTATCCACATTGACCTTGACTCCAGAAAGGCGCCATAGAAACTCGGGCCAGTACAGATTAGTTATTTCGCTATAGATACTGTTATGGTTTCTGGACATGAGTGGTATATTTAGAACACCTTCAGATTCACAGTATTTATAAACTTTTGCTGTCAAAATTAGCTCGAACTTTATGAGTCATCCAAAATTTATTTTGTGACTGAATAATGACCTGGTTGCATTATTTATTTGTTTATTTACTTTTTTGTTTGTTTATTATAGGAGTATTGGATGCTGGGGAGATCAAGGAAACTCTCAAAAGAGTGGGTCTCCATAAGATCACAGATGAACAAGTGAAGCAACTCCTTAAGAAGTGGGTATATACGTTATTATGTATATTCATGGGTGTATGGGGAGTATACTGTCACGTGATGTAACAATGACAGTCTGTGAAGAGTTTGTGTTATCTGTTTAGGATGGACAAGGATGGGAATGTATTGATCTCCTGGGAGGAATGGAGGGAGTACCTTATTCTCCAACCTCATACCAGTGTCAAGTCCATCTTTGAGAATCATGCTGCTGTATGTAATGAAGTATCTTACCTTTCTCTTTGATATCCATTCCTTTCTTCCCGTCTCTTTGGGGTTTTCTTTTCTCCACCCCTTCCATCCCTTTACCTTCGTCTCCTCACCTGCACTCCTCCATCACTTCCTCACCTTACCTCCACCTCATTCCCCCTCTTCCATCTCCTCGCCCTTCCTTTCTCCTCACCTTCCCTCTGTCTCTTCACCTGCCACTCTCCTCTCCCCCCCACCCCCAGGCTATGAATATAGGAGGCGAGGCCAGTGATATCCTTATTCCAGACCAGTTGACTGGTATGTGGTGGCGGCAGCTGCTGGCGGGAGCAGGAGCAGGGGCGGTATCTCGTACCTTTACTGCCCCCTTAGATAGACTAAAAATATTCTTCCAGGTATGTGTTAACACTGTATAATTAGTTTTTAAACTATCTCCATTATGTAATGGAAATATTACTATTCTGTATAATTAGAAATGTTACTATTTTTAAACTGTACATTATGTAATCTGGTAGTGTTACTATTATTAACCTGTGTTCATTGTTATCTAATTCTTTAGGTGTCCTCAGTGCAAAATCAGCGGTTCACTTTAGCCTCTTGTTTCCGGCACATGATGGAAGAAGGTGGAGTCAGGTCACTCTGGAGAGGAAATGGAATTAATGTTATCAAGATTGCCCCAGAATCGGCCCTAAGATTTTTTGCTTACGAACAAGTATGGGTTTTAAAATGTCCTTTACAGGGTCCTCCTCAGAGAGAGTGGTAGGGACTGTTTCCCTGTCCAACCCCTTTACAGGGTCTTCCTCGGAGAGAGCAGTAGAGACCATTTCCCTGCCCTTTCCTATATTTGAGCAAACAAAAGATCTTGATTCTATAGCATTGTTCTGTATTGATTTCTCTGAGGGAAACCTTGCATCTGATGGGACTAGTCCGATAGCTATGTCACATGCACCAATAGTGTTTTCATCAACTGTGCTTTCTTCGAAGAAAAAAATCTCTTTCATGTCTGGAGTATTTACAGGGTTAATCTCTTTCATATCTGGAGTATTTACAGGGTTAATCTCTTTCATGTCTGGAGTATTTACAGGGTTAATCTCTTTCATGTCTGGGGTATTTACAGGGTTAATCTCTTTCATGTCTGGAGTATTTACAGGGATAATCTCTTTCATGTCTGGGGTATTTACAGGGTTAATCTCTTTCATATCTGGAGTATTTACAGGGTTAATCTCTTTCATGTCTGGAGTATTTACAGGGTTAATCTATATTTTCAGGTAAAGGGTCTATTGTGTTCTGATGATGGTAGGTCTCTTTCTGTATCACAACGTTTGCTAGCGGGTTCCACTGCCGGAGTGATTGCTCAGACTACAATTTACCCCATGGAGGTAATCTTGGTTATGGGAGGCTGGGAGTAAACGGGTCACACTGTGTTAGTTTAGGGTAAAGGGATTGTGAGAAAGGAGCTATAATGGTGTTAGTGGTGGAATGAAGGAAGTGAGTTATACTGCATTAGTATTGGAATGGAGATATTAAGGGGTTACACTGTGTTAGCAAGGAGTTACACTGTTCATTATGGAATATTAAGGAGTTACACTGCATTAGTATTGGAATGGATATATTAAGGAGTTACACTTAGTTGTGGGATATTAAGGAGTTACACTGTATTGTGAGATATTAAGGAGTTACACTGTTGTGGGATATTAAGGAGTTACACTGTGTTAGTATTGAGTTACATGTTAGATTAAGGAGTTGTATTGGAATGAAGGAGATATTAAGGAGTTACACTGTTGGTATTGGTTGGTATTGGATATTAAGGAGTTACATAGGTGGTTGATTACATGGTTCCTTATAATATCTGTGATTGTTTTCTATCAGATCAAGTGGTGGGCTGTGGAAATAGAATACAACTGTGAATGCCTTCACTTTAAAGTTGTAGGCTCTAACTATAAGAAAGTCGGCCCTTGAATGACCCCTGAGGTGGGCAGTGTCCGTACCTTATACACCGCAGAATGCTGAGACTTATGACTCAACATTTGAGAAGGGGATCATTAATTTTCTGGTAGAAGGAGTTTGACATATTTCAGACTAATGGATGGCATACTTCATGAGATAAAGATAACATTGTCTGGGAGGGGTGGGTGGGGGGAGAGGGGGAGAGAGCAGGGGTGATGTTCGAAACCTCTGTTAGAGTAAAGTGGTATGTTTCAGCTCCCCTCAGATAAAGCTGTTGACATATTCCCATGGACCGTTATACAACTGCTTACTATAAGGTTAAACTAAGTTGGGTCTTCAGCGTGCCGTGCATGTGTTTCTAAATCTGGATTGTGTGGGCTGTTCTGTTCTTTAAATAGTTTTGGTTTTGTATGGATCCTGATAAGGGATTGTGAGAATTGGTGTTGTAGGGTGATTTGTTAGGGAGCTGTGTATGGATTGTCTAAATGATGCTGGACTGCTAGTCCACCAATCAGATCCATTTGTGAACAATCAACAGATATTGACCTCTAGGGGACAATTTGTTGTGTTAATACTTCGAACAGTAATCCCATTGCCCAAATTATATTACTCTATTATAAATATAAGCACTTTTTAGGCTGGGGTAGTGCAGCCACTCTACTGGAGTGAGGACACCTCTATATTACCCCCACTCTACTGGAGCTCCCTAACACCTCTATATTACCCCCACTCTACTGGAGTGAGGACACCTCTATATTACCCCCACTCTACTGGAGCTCCCTAACACCTCTATATTACCCCCACTCTACTGGAGTGAGGACACCTCTATATTACCCCCACTCTACTGGAGCTCCCTAACACCTCTATATTACCCCCACTCTACTGGAGCTCCCTAACACCTCTATATCATCCCCACTCTGTTGGAGCTCCCTAAAATGAGGACACCTCTATATCATCCCCACTCTATTGGAGCTCCCTAAAATGAGGACACCTCTATTATCACCCCCACTCTATTGGAGCTCCCTAAAATGAGGACACCTCTATTATCACCACCACTCTATTGGAGCTCCCTAAAATGAGGACACCTCTATTGGAGCTCCCTAAAATGAGGACACCTCTATATCATCCCTGCATTACAGACACTTGGATATGTCACAAATCTTATGTATTAACATCAATAGAACTTCTCCTCCTGAAATGAGCCCATCCCTCTAATTGGGACACTTAAATTTGTCCCAAGGTATACAGAATAGAGATGACATCTTGGGGTTCTAGGAAACACATTGGATAAGTTTTATCTGTCAAGATGATAGAGGAGAGTGTCAGGATAAGCTATTCTTCTTCCTCTAAGGTGTTGCTAGTGAAGATTGGGATAAAGGAGAGGGTGAGAGTAATGCTATTCTCCTCTCTTTCTTTATTAGGTCCTGAAGACCCGGCTTGCACTAGGAACAACTGGTCAATATCGGGGAATGTACCATTGCCTGAGACAGATTCTTAGGAACGAAGGTGGAAGAGCACTGTATCGGGGCCTCACTCCGAGTCTGATGGGAATCATACCCTATGCAGGGATTGATCTGGCAGTGTACGAGGTATCAATTTAATAGCATTAATTTTTAGACCATACAGACTCTGAGGTTATATTATAAGGACTATGCAATAGTTGAGATATATGTGGCTCTTAGACTGGAGAGTCTGTGGTGAAGGAATTGTACAGAAAAATGTCTCTAGCCCTTTCCCCTCTTGTCTTGTCAGTGGGAAACTTCATGTCTGCTATGATAATGAGCCATTATGGTGAATTCATATTAGGCTGCTATAATTCTATTAATTAATTAAATGAGCCAGGGTTCTTGGCTGGCCTGTAGACTGAAACACTGGCTGGGCTAGCCTTCTTTCTGACCCAGCTAAAGGTGGGTCCCAATGCACGTGAATTGCTTTAAGCAGAATCAGGCTAGTCAGACTGGTCAAACTGGTTCCACTTGTTCCCTCAATCCGCCAATTTATGTCAGAAGACTCCCAGGTGGATGTACTTATTCTGGTTGGTGTAGTGGATGTTCTGCCTACTATCCATAGGTACCAGCTTTCTTCGCTGAACACGATATTGTGGGTAGATTACATAGATTCCTGGCTATTATTCTACTAACAAGATAAGATCAAGTGAAGACAGTTATAATAATAATAATAGTGGAGCCACTTTAATTCTTTTCATTGGCTGTTATTAGTATTGTGAGAGCCAGTTATTTTTAAGAGTAGTAGTGGCTGGTTTCTTGCGGTAGTCTGTTATAACTATAGGGTTACTCTCTCTCTCTCTTTCTTGTTTTATGGCTGGTTTCTTGGGTAGTCTGTTATAACTATAGGGTTACTCTCTCTCTCTCTCTTTCTTGTTTTATATGTGTGAAGTGATGTATTTTACCAGTGACTGTTTGTCCTTTATTTCTCTGTTACTAAGGGTGTTTGGTTATGAGAATAAAAATTATGAGCTGTTTAATTTATATTTATTCTGTTTGTTAATACTCAGACTATAAAGAACCTTTATCTGTCACAACGAAGTCGTTCAGAATCTCCTGGTGTTCTTGTTCCACTTCTGTGTGGCACTATCTCCTGCACATGTGGGCAATTGGCTAGCTACCCTTTCTCCCTGCTCAGGACAAGACTTCAAGCTCAAAGTTAGCAACACACTCTTGATACTATGAGCCTGTCATGACTCATCTTTAGCATCTCTGTGGTGCTCGCAATAAAGCTGTCATTGCCATGGTGACCTTCATTGCCATGATAACCATTGTTTCTTAAGTAGAGTGACTTGTATTATTAGATAATTGTGTTCAGTTTGTTGTAAAGATTACCTTCATAGTATTGAAGGGGTTAAGTTATATTTCCTTAGGAGTTAAATGTGTTCAGGGGAACCCTTAATTCTTGAAAGGGGTTTAGTCAAAGCTGATAGTGTAGGAGTTGTCATATATAGCCACCAAGGCAAAGAAGGAGAATGGTCACATTTCTTTCTCTTGTCCATCCAGCAAATCCACTGAGGGTGAGTGAAGGTGCATATAATGGCAAAGCTTTGGGCATGGTTGAAATATGGCAAAATATCATGCAAGAAGAAGGCCCAAAAGGTCTTTACAGAGGCCTCCTACCTAACTTCCTCAAGGTGATTCCAGCAGTGAGTATAGGATATGTGGTATATGAACAGCTGAAACTGTTGCTAGGAGTAGAGACTATAAGATAGTAGGTGAATTCCAATCTTCATTTATTTATTCATGCAGCCAATTTTTTTTTCTTTTTTTTTTTTTCTTTTTTTCTTCTTCTTTTTTTTTTTTTTTTGTAATAATATTAAGATTGACCACTTCATAATTTCTTTTCCTGATCAACTGTAAATCATCTAATATTTTTTATGACGACAAGTTTTACAGAACAGCACTTGTCATTATCACTGTTCTTGATCTCACAAAAAAAAAAGAAGCTTTTACTGTTGCTTCAAACATTTGTATTTACCATTAATTTTTTATTGTCACAGTTAGTGAGGGTGAGTCCATCGAACTGGACACTAGGGAATTGGTGCAGGAAAAAAATGTTTAAGTTCTGTTCCTTCAAACATCTGCTCCCATGTGCTTTGTATACCCTCAAATAGGAACACATCTACCTTTTATTACAATGTTTCTTGCTAAGCCAGATAGGTGCTTTCCATTATAATATTTTCCAGTACTGGGTAGTTGCTACATCTAAACTAAGACCCTATGAAATAGCATTTACATGTTTAGCTATAATATATTATCACGATTATTACTCATTTTGGTGAATTTAACAATTAATATTGTACCAAAAAATTATTACCAGAGCTTGAATCACATTAGTGAAAGTTACTGACTGTTATAGCTATTTTTCCCCCTAATTCTTTGCCTTTTCCAATTACCAGAAACAGAACTAGTTAATATACTAATAGTAGTAGGTATAGAGAGTTAATTAATATCCATATACTATCATTGTTATAGCCGTTTTCTCCCTTTAAAAGCAGAACGAACTAAAAATATATAGTAATACCAGTTGATTATATAAAATTTATAAACATTGCATGGTTGACTTGGGATCAATGCAATAGTACAATGTATAATGAATTAACAGCATGCAGAAGTCTATAACTTTTTCTGGTTCTTTACCTCTAGATATTGGTTATACATGACAGTAGCTGCTAGCTCTTTTTGTAAGCTCCAATCTTTTTCTGAGCAATCCTTCTTCCACTTTGTTCTTCTGTTTTGGAACCAAGTTTTGACATTCTTCTCGGTCAATTTGAGTGTGTCAGCCAGCCGAGTGCGATCCAGCTTAGTGAGGTATTTTTGTTGATCGAACTTTATTTCTAGTTTTTGAAGTTGTGCCTTTGTGAAAGAAGTCCGAGATTTTTTGCATCTATTTATCTTGTGGAGAGGATTGGAGCCATCTTGTATTTTTTGTTGGGAGGTAGAGGGAGTTGGGGTAGAGGAGATGGTTAGTGGAGGGTGGAGAACAGGAGAAGTGGCATCGAAATCTTTTTCTTCACTATCACTCCCTTCTTCAGAGTCGATGGTGATTTCAGAGTTAGAACTTGATTCAAGACTCCCTTGTTTTCCAACTCCGACACTATCTGTATTCAAACCTAAACTGGGAGCTTCTCTAATGAAATCTTGACTTTGTTCCTTCTCTGCTTCAATGTGTGAGCTCAATAGCTGCTTCAATCCTGGGCTGGACTGTTGTGCTACAGGCAGTTGCAGTGGAACTGTCTGTGGGACATAACTGCTGTTGGTTGCAGCCTGCGAAACGGCAAAGATAGGATGAGGCTGCTGGCTGAAGAGTGGAAGAGAAGCTACGAAAGAGTAAGAGTAAGGTTGGGTGCAGCTTGTATTACCCAAGAACTGAATAAAGTAGTGATTGTTGTCGACTTTAGGTTGGAGCTGGACAAACCGGGGAGGAGGTGACTTCAATGAGGCTGTAGTGGTAGTACTAGTCCGGAGAATGCTATCAATGGAGAATTTAGATCTTGACTGCGTTGATCTTAGCTGCTCCATGCATGCTACTTAACACTATACTAACTCTCACAGGAGCTTATTTATATTTTGCAAAATTAGTTAGCTGGTAAGAGGTTTGACTTAATTATGGGCAGAGTTGCGTAACCCACCAGGCCACGCACACAGCAGCTAGCTAGCTAGAGGGTGTGCATGTGGGTGGTGGTAAATAAAGATTAATCTTATAGGTGAGGCCAAATCAACTTGATTTCCTATTACTGACTCAAATCTTAACCAGTAGTCAAATTGGAATCTAATTTAGTGGCATGAATCTCTCTGTGGTGATACATACAGGATACTGTGGACCACTATGCAATGCTTTCTCTTCCCTATCTGGATATTACACTTAGATAACATTCTATAATCTCTGATTACCTTCACAGCTAACCACTACTACTATAATCATTGCAAAATAGTTGCATAGGAATTTACATTTTTGTAGGGAATCGAATTTTAATCCTTGAGTAACTGGCTAGCCTAATAAGTAAGGCCTAATAAGTAAGGCCTAATACGTAACAACATGCAACGGAGCAGCGGGCGGGGGCGGGAGAGGATACCATGGGCGTGGCTTCGTTGCCCCTGGTAACAAAATGTCTAAAACTAATTTTAAGATAAGAAGCACAAGAAACGATGGCTAACTTAGAAATAGCATCAACAGAATCATCAGACTCTTTTCGTACTAAAAAAAGGAAGCAGCAGGTCCTGATTGTTAGTTAGATAGCATAATAATTATTTAGCTAGCTAGCTAGATTATAGCTACTGTATTTGTCGTACTACAGGCTGCAGTGCAAGATCATGTGGTCCAGCGTGCCACTGAGCATGGAGTACTTTTGGTGAAGCTGAAAGACATGCCAGAGGTTGATGGCAAGGGAAGTATTTTGACTGAGAGACAAAGACAGTGGCTGAATAGTACTACATACGACTCTACCACACTAAACCCTGTCATATACAAGTAAGTACACAGAATAGATCATAGCATCATTATTTTTGTTGGGAGACCTGGGTATAGCTAATAACAATTCCAACTACAGGGACATAATAAATTATAGGGGATTGTGTGTGTGTGTGTGTGTGTGTGTGTGTGTGTGTGTGTGTGTGTGTGTGTGTGTGTGTGTGTGTGTGTGTGTGTGTGTGTGTGTGTGTGTGTGTGTGCGTGCGTGCGTGCGTGCGTGCGTGCGTGCGTGCGTGCGTGCGTGCATGCGTGTGTGTGTGTGTGTGTGTGTGTGTGTGTGCATGCGTGCGTGCATGTGCGTGTGCGTGAGGCTCAGTGGGTGCAATTGTCCCCCTCCTAACCTATGTCATACTTTTTCAATTTTATTATGCTATTTATGAGGTACATTCACTTATCCTAAGTTTATTTAACCCCACCCCCTTCATGGTCCTAGATCCGCCCCTAAGGAGTATGTCTATAAGGTCATTGATTTGATGTTATACTCTGATTTAGGTATGCAAAGGATTCTACTAAACCATTGAAGGGAAGGGCTGAGGCTAAGGCAGCAAGGGAAGCTGTTCAGAGCTTATCAGATACTGTTAGCTATCAGCCTCCAAGTGGAATTGAAGACAAGATAAATTCAAGGAAAAAGGAAAAGTGAGAATAATGGGCACCTAATGATAAATGAGTTATGTGCTGTCTTTAACTCTGAGAGAGAGGGGGGTGGGGGTGCCTTGTTTGTTGAACCTTTGATAAAAAATGTACCATCTGGTCTATCTAGCCTCTGTGATAAGAACGACCTCCCTACAAGGGACAGTAGACCTGATTCCAATGTGTCCTTTATTCAGAGGTTCTACTGTACTACAAGGGACAGTAGACCTGATCCCAATGTGTCCTTTATTCAGAGGTTCCACTGTGCTATAAGGGACAGTAGACCTGATCCCAATGTGTCCTTTATTCAGAGGTTCTACTGTACTACAAGGGACAGTAGACCTGATCTCAATTCAGAGGTTCCACTGTTACTATAACTTCATTCGTGCGCTATTTTAGGTCGTCAATCTTTATTCTTTTTACTCAAGTTATTGTCCTATGCAGACATCAAAAGATTATTAAAGATATGGAACAAGAGCTTGCATTTATTAGTTCTGTGAGTACAATAAGGTGTGATGTAGGGGAAGGGAAGATGAAGGTAATTCAATTGATTATAGGAGCTAGAAGTTCATATCAAGCAAGCCTCTGAGTTACTCCATTCTCAAATGGCAGCTAATGATGAAGGTAAGTCACACAATTGCTGTTAATAAATAATATTTTAACCATTCTGGTCTTGTACAGTTATAGAATCTCTGTTTTCTGGTGTCAGTCCAGACGATACCCTTAAAAATCTTATCTTCAGTGATCTAGAAGAGCTGTGGAATGAGATAGCTAGTCAGTCCCCTATCAGGGAAGGATACGTGCAGCAGTTACGTGCTTCCCTTCATGATGTGGAGCTAGATAGAGTACATATAGTGAGTTTTATGGCTGCATTGGACTTCTTTATTTTTAAACTGGGGTTTTTCAAGATTGATAGAGTTTTGTATGACTATGCCAACAAGCTCAAGCAGGTTGCATACCTGTTGTTTGAAGATGTGGATCGGCTGATAGAGAGGGAGGGGTTCTCTGCCAACATGGACATCCTTGCTAACAAAAGGAATTACATCAATATCTATACCCATTTCATGACTGGTAAGAAAGCAACACAAAACAAGTCAAGTGATGGGTCAGTTTTCCAGGGCTCTCTCTGTCTTTAGAACCCTGTCTCTGTAACCCTGTCTCTAGGACCCTGTCTCTGTAACCCTGTCTCTAGGACCCTGTCTCTAGGACCCTGTCTCTGTAACCCTGTCTCCAGAACCCTGTCTCTAGGCTAAGACCCTGTCTCTGTAACCCTGTCTCCAGAACCCTGTCTCTGTAACCCTCTCTCTAGAACCTCCTAAGTTAAAGCCAGCATTGAGCAACACTGCAACAAGTTAATTAAAGATGGTATTATTCTAAAGTCAGTTTATACCTTAATATAATATATGAGGAATGTGATGAGCTTGAAAGTGGAATGGAATGAATTATTATTCATGAGTCTGTTTGCTCTTTTATTTTTTAGCTAACATAACTTCTGAGAAGAAGCAGCGTAAAAGGTGGCACCATCTAGTGGAGAGATGGAGGGACCTTCTCTACAGGAACACCTTGATCCAGTTCACTGAATTTATAGAAAGCAGTGAAATCACTCACCCAGTTGAGATGGATGTATACAAGGAGTCTGTTGCCACTGAACAAAATTCATTGTGTACCAAAAGAGAAGAACTGTTGTCCATGCTCAAAGGATTGAAGCCTCCTACAGCAAATCCATCACAGCTGTATGAATGGAGAAAGGAAATGGATAAAATATATCTAGCTTTCAGTAAATAACTGAGCCCACCTTTAGCTATACACCTATTACAACAAAGATCTCTTCCCACAACAGATGGTGTTCATAGTGGCTATTTGTTGAAGTTACAAGAAACTCTGGACTCCTCCCACAGGATGTGTGAAGATGAAATGGAGAGATTACGAGTAAAAACAACATATCATTGTCATGTGATTTCCCATGTTTATCATGTGATTAATCATGTGACACTCTAGTCTGGCCAGCCCCCTTTTATGTCACAATTTTTGGGTTCTCTTTGAATATGGGTAGTCCTATAGCCTTAGTAATTTGGCCTCATTCTAGCACACAAGTAAGCACTCTCATTATTCCTTATTCTAAACCAGTGTCACCAGATCCCTCCCATTTTAATTGGTAAAGGGTAGATGGCCAGCAAGACTAGTAACACTCCTGTTACTGATCATGTGAGTGTCCCATGCCATTTCATAGAATATCCTAACTGATTCCAAGGCTTTTGACTCCTACACTACTTATGAGCTAATGAGTAGGGATTTCGTACCTCTGATTGACCGGTACTCCTGTAAAATGCGCGAGGAGCTGCAGGCTTTGGAGAAAGGCCTGGATATGGTGATCACTTCACAAAAGGAACAAATTTCTAAGCTGTATGAGCATATTCAAGGAGCAGTTCTTCTATGGGATGATCAGAAAAATGCCATGGAGAAAGCATCCAGGACCTTCCAGGTCAGAACTAACTCCACAGGAGCTCCAACAGCATAATAATGATTATAATACAAAATACTTCGTAACTCTCCAATAGTACAGACCCTCTGAAATAAGGACAACCTCTGTACAGAGGACAATTACCATTCCAGTTATGTTAACATCTGAGATAAGGACAGCCTTCCTACAAGGGACAGTAGACCTGATCCCAATGTGTCCTTTATTCAGAAGTTCCACTGTACTACAAGGGACAGTAGACCTAATCCCAATGTGTCCTTTATTCAGAGGTTCCACTGTAATATGTTCTATGTAGGAGAATTTGGAGAAAATACGCCAGGAACATGACAATGAGAACCAGAACCTAGAGGCCAATTTAGATGTGGTTATGGACAGACTGAGACAGGGACCTAATCCTCAGGTAGCTAAATACTGAATTGGACTCCTCTCACAGCTGTTTTATTTTTGGAACAGAGTTTGAAGAACCACTTAGATGATTCTCTGAAGATGCTAGAAACTATTAAGAATGGGTATCTTGTTTTCAAAGAATCGATGGTTAAAACAGCTCTGACATTTCCATCCACTTTCAAAGAAGATGTTGAGTTTTATGACACCACACTCTGCCAACATCTAGGAGTGAAAATTGAGAAGCAACTCACACTTAAGCAGCAAAAATCTGTGAGTCTACAAGGGGTAAATGTATTTGTGATAAGTTTCATGAAAATCTGTCTAACCGTCTACAGAAATCTCGCTTACATTTGAATATACGCGATGGAAGGTCTCCCTCGAGAAAATCCAAGTCCCAACAACAGCTTAAAATAACCATAACGATCCCAAAGGAGGAGGAGGAGGAGGAAGAGGAAACTATTACCTATGTCCTGTTAGATGAGGGCGGAGCAGAGGGAAAGGGAGTGACTGGGAAGAAGAAAGTGATGAGTAAACAAGCTTCGATATTCATGACGCAGGATGAAAGGAAACAAACTTCAATATCTGTATTCATGACGCAGGATGAAGGTAGTAGCTCTGTGATTATGGAGGGAGTGGTCCTGTTACCGAGTGTAGTTAGACAGGTTGACTCTATATGTGATCCAATGATGACATCTCCTAGCCCTCAATTAAATGAAGTTGTTTTACTATAGACATGGAAAGTTCCCTTCTGTCAACTGCTGCTGAGAATATCACCCTTACAAGTGATGTCTTCACTCAGATCACACACAGGTGAGAGAGGGAGGGAGGGAAGGAAGGAGAGAGGGAGGGAGGGAGGGAAGGAGAGAGGGAAGAAAGGAGGGAAGGGCTATTGGTGAGCAAAATATTTCCTCTTAGCATACGAGTCAACTTCTTGGAGCATTTACAGCACTGGAAGAGATGGTGTGCCAAAACTGGAACTGAAACTGTCAACGAGAAGGTAATATATTAACTCCTACCTTAACAACATTCTCAATAAATAAATAAATTAATTAATAGATAAATAAATAGATAAATAGATAAATAAATAAATAAATAAATAAATAAATAAATAAATAAATAAATAATCTGGATTCCAGTTAGAGGAAGCACAAACAGAACTAGATCTGAGGCTCCACCTCCATGATCCACGTCCTATGAGGATCACCAAGGACATTTACAAAGTTCGTGTTGGTAAGAATTCTATGACACTAATGTACAGACATAATAATATTATTCTATGGAACTCTTGTAGTTGAGTTGACAGTGCATAGTGAGCGCATTGAGAGACATGCCAAGGCAGTGGCGACAAATTTAAATCAGATCAAGGGGTTAATGCCATCACTAAATGAGCAACTCTCTGTCCAGGTACATGTACATGTGTTGAAATCACCTTCTCTGTTCTGAACACCTTAAACTAGTTAGAGGTGATTTCATGTCAGAGAGTGAAGTTCTCAGGGTGTGTGTAGAATAGAGGGAGTACACTGAAACCTCCTCACATCACCCTCTCATAATGTTGTTTTTTTTTTTCAAGATGACTGCCTTTACAACTGACATGGCTGCATTAAATTTCAAATCAGTCTCCAATTCAAGGGAGTAAGTTTAAAGCAAGATACTTAAATTACTAAAAAAAACAATCATGTTTGTTTGTTTGTTTTGTTTTTCTGTTGCTGATGTAGATTAACTAAGCTAATGTCAAAGGCTGAAGACCTCACGGAGAAGGTGTGTACGGCATTCATGATTTTGTACATCATCAGAGTAATGAGTATTCTTTGTATGTACTATTTCTAGTTTATGAAAGCAGTTGAGTCAATTGTCTTGAGTCACAAAGAATGCACAAAGTCTAGATTTAACCACGTGAAGCTATCCAATGAAAACTACAGGACTTCTCTCAAGTCAGTAGTAATAGTCTGTTTCCAGTTCTAAGGGGGAAATTGCCTACAGTGTAGCATGCTAAAGAAATCTTCATGTTTATTTTTTTTTTCCTTCTCTTTTATAGGCTGTTTCAAAATGGAGGAAATTATTGTCCAGAAGAAATTGACCTTTTTACAAAAAAACTTGTATGTTGAGAATGTGCTACAAAACTATAATATAATGTATATATTATAAACTATGTATCCACATGTAGGAGAGGATTGAAGCAAAGATTATCAATGTCAAATCAACTCTGTCTAGAGATGTAGCTCAGCTCTTGAGTTCAAACAAGCACAAGGGATCTCAAATCATGAACAACTTCAAAGAAACGTATGTACCATAATTCATGAAATTTTTGCCTATAAAATTTTTCATGCTTTTTCATGATTATAGAGACTCCATGAACAATCAAACATAATTTCTTGTGAAAGTTTTTTCATTGATATTGAGACCCTACAAAAATCCAATTTCTTAACAATATATTATGCTAGCTATTATTGGCTAAAACTTTCTATAGGGGCTATAACATTATTCTATTGCTTGTCAGAAAATATATTCTATCTTTTCAGCTATAAATGTTATTCAAAAGAGTTCACTTTCTCCAACTGCCTAACTGAAGGACTGGTTTCTGCACAAATCAGTGTCAAGAGTGAAGTGGCTGCTAGCAATGGCCAAGCCCAACAGCTCTCTGTTGATATTGAAGAAATGAAAGCTCTTTTTGGGAGAATCAAAGAAGAAGTGTCTCCATTTTCCATAATGCAAGATATATCAAAACTATTCACCTCAGTTAGAAGCCGTACCAACTACCTGCATTGCTGCCATTCTATGATCAAAGTTTGTGTGAATGAAGAAAAGAGCATGCTCAGTAAACCCATATCTGCTGTCAACGTCTCAAAGAACATTCTAGAGTGAGTCATTGGATCTAGTATTATAATCTCAGAGGAGCCCTTTTTCTGATGTTATATTTTCTGATATTCTCTCAGATTTTGATCCAGTGGTGGCATTGTATGGCTTCACTTAAAGTGGGTATAATTATAGCTTCCATATTTGGGCTGTAGATGGCCAAAGGAAAATTAAGAATTCTCTTTGCACTAAGGACCTAAAATTCAAAAAAAAAAAAAAAAAAAAAAAAAAAGCAAAAACAGAAAGTAGGTCAAAATTGTCTCATAGGACTTGAGGGGTATATGGCCAAGTTGGCAGTAGTGAAATGGGAGTGGTTTATTACATCACTTCCTGCATGAATGTCCATGGGTAAAGATGAATATTAATTGGAGATTTAGAAGTTTATAATTAAGATAAGGATAATGAGCAAATAATATGTCATTGAATGAAGGGCTAGTGTGGAGAAAAATGTCAGTGGTGAGTCAGAGCTTCTTTGTGAAGGCAGTACATCAAAGACTTCTCTTTGTACTAAGTCAAGGAGTAACAGAAGGAAAGATTCGACTAAGGTGAGATTATTATTACATGCATCATGTCATGTGAACTGATGAATTGTATGAAGACTTGACTGTAGATTAGTCTGGTCACTTGCAGGTTCTCTCGACAGGTACAATTAACCAACATGAAGAGTTATGTTCTAGATCTTCCAAATCTTCCAAACTCTCTGTTCATTCTGGAATTGGAGCCAAGCTTTCAAAGCACAGGTATATAGCTCAATCAATAGAATAGACCCTCCACTGCATAATTCTACTAGCTAAACTATTATTTATTTATTTATTTGTTTTTTTTTGTTTGTTTGTTTGTTGTTGTTGTTGTTATTATAGTTACAAGAAGTTTAGCACGCAATTCTCGATAGATAAACATGAATATTTGTTTGGTGTAGGGGGAGGAGATAAATTGAGGTATCAATATTTACCTAGAATATTCTGTGAGTGCCATTATGTCATTATTTCTTCTATATAGTCTTCTACCAAAAATTAGAACAACTCTGAAAGCTAAATATAATGAACTTATAAATCTGGCAGACGTGAGTGTATACTGTACATACATACACATATTATTACTCTGTTGTTAGGAGTTCTACAGCTCAAAAAGTGAGGAAGTCCGTATCCATCTGGTGAAGCCTTCTCTTGAGGGCTGTTTAGATGATATAGTGGAGAAACTGGAAGTATATTACCAACAGGCAGAAGAGTACAGGCGAGATTGTATTGATGGTAATTAATATTCCTGTATTCAGCATGTTATCAAGAACCTCTCCTTTTATTTTAGAGTTCCATGGACAACTGGAAGCACTGCTATTAGTAATTCAAGAATATCCTGGTTTATTACTCAGGGAAATGTATAATCATCACTGGGAGGGGGCCATGGAGGCGTGGCAGCAGGGGAAGAAGGAACTATCACAGAAACTAGAGGAAAGCCATAGAAAGAGGGTTAGTTAAAATACATTGGAACCCCTCTATTCCAACCCCCTAACCCCCTGACGAGGACACTTCTGTATGCAGTGGAACTCCTCTATTACAACCCTTGAAATGAGGATATCTTTGTATACAGTGGAACCCCCTATTCCAACCCCTTGAAATGAAGACACCTCTGTATACAGTGGAACTCTTCTATTTCAACTCCCTGATGAGGACACCTCTGTATACATTGGAACCCCTCTATTTTAACCTCCTCATGAGGACACCTCTGTATACATTGGAACCCCTCTATTTTAACCTCCTCATGAGGACACCTCTGCATACAGTGGAACTCTTCTATTCCGACCCCTTTAAATGAGGACACTCTGTATAAAGGACATTTGGATACATTAACTTAAATTCACTCCCATAAATGAGGTCACTCCTCTAATCAAAACACTTTAATTTATCCCATAGAAAGGTTCCACTGTATATACTGTAAATGTAAAGTCAGTGAGTGATTTAAAATCCACCTTCTTGTCATAGGGTGTGCATGAGAATTCTCTGCAACCATCCTTGGGTCGTCCAGATCGGGTGGATGAGTTGGCTCAACTCTGTTCTCGTGAAGACGAGAGATATGCTACCCAGCTTCAAGTCATCATGGAGTGTACAGAGACTATGAGGGTCCAACAGACACACCAGCTACAGGAATTCTTGATAGATTTACTGAAGACTGTCAAATCACTCCTCTCACTTCTTGATGAAATGACTTTTCCATGTGAACTGACAGGTAATGACATGCTAGAGACTATTACAGTGCAGTGGGACTGTATGGTACACACAGGATATGATTTCATACAGGTGGCAAGCCTCAAGAGAAGCCATCTATCGAAGAAGTACTGAGACAGCATGTTGCCGAGAATATGCAAACCCAAGCCAGAACTCTCAAGAGCAGTCACGATAAGAAAACTCGTACTTCATCAATGGGTAGTCATGGAGGCGCACCACTAGCCACCCCACCCCAAACCACACCCAAACACACCCCAGGATCACCCAGTACAAAATCCAGGTCACCAAAACACAAGAATGTCAAGAGAATTTCAAGCAATTCTTATCTGTGGCAGCAAATCAAGAGCGTAAAACAGTTTGGTTCACAAAAGAAAGGAGTTCTAGCAAATAAATTGAAGGAGAAACTGGTCAGTAAGAAATTAACACCAATCCACGAGGAAGTGATTAGGTGTCGGGATGAGATCATTGAGGTATGTTGTATGAACCATTTTACTTGATATCCAGAAATATGTCCAAGTGAAGCTAAATGGACTTAGTCATCCAGTTACAAATACAGTAGACCTCTGATAAAGGACAATAAAATGTACCTTCTGGTTTATCTTAAGCTTAAGTGTAAATTAACCTCTAAGATAAGGAACAGCCTTCCAATTCCAAATGTGTCAGAGGTACAATTCTGATATTTAGGAGTTTAATGTCCTGCACAAGGAAAAGCTGGAAGAGATTGGAAAATTAGAGGAGAAAGAACTAGATAAAGAGAACAAGTGGATAGAAAACTGGAGAACTTCAGTTCAGAATGTAAAAAAGCTTTATGTTCTATAGGTAGACATGTACCTTGAGGCAGGTAAAATTTGTCTTCCCCCCCCCCATTAATCATGTAATACAGTTATATATAATTATACATGACAACTCACAAATAAATAATCTGATTAAATTATGTTATGATTATTAAAAAAAAAAAATTAGAAATCCATTTCAAACTCGTTCATTATGTCCATTTGATGTGTCATGTCAATCTGCTGTCGCATCTAAAATGAAGGAAATAGAGTGGAATCCAACCCCTTAAAATAAGGACACCTCAAAATAGCTTGTGTATCAACATTAATAATAATATAGAACTTCACTCCCTGAAATGAGGCCAACCCTCTAATCAGGACACTTCAAATTTGTCCCGTGTCCAGAATAGCTGTGATATGATTTTGGCATCCTTGTTTCAACTTACTGCTTTTCTTTTCTGTCTCTGTTCCTCTCTCAACCGATCTTTCTTGGCCTTCATCTCCTCCTCTGTCTCCAATCCTTCCATTTCAAGAGGCTCCGGAGGGGTGTGGGGAGGAATGGCTGTAGGTGAGTCCACTACTGGTGGCAGCGGGTTATCCTCCCTGAAAAACATTTACAGTGTGTGTGATTACCTAGCTAGTGCATATAAATTCAACATTACTTTGTGGATTTTCCTTTTTGCCTAGATACTTTCTCTTCGAGTTCGACTTGTTTCTGCCGTTTCCTAAGCTCCTCCTGCTCCTTTGCTAGCCTCTCCTAATGTAACAACATAGCTAGACTGAAATCCTTTACCAAACAGTTTATTAAACTTGTCATGTACCCACCCGTTCACTCTTTTCCATTGCTTGTTTCTTGAAGTGCTCAAAACTTGTTTTTGTGGAAGGAATGATCTTTTTATTGACTGTTACATCTTCTGACATTTGATTAATGATATCTGGCTCAGGGCTACCCGAGGCAGGTGAAATGCCTCTTGAAGGAAAGCCACCTAGAGATGTGGGTGGGGCGATGGGTGTGGTCTTTTGGGACTGAGAAGAGGTTAAAGTTGATAGGATGTCAGCAGCTGATGTTCTCTTAATGGGCTGTTTGGTGGACAAGGTTGTGTTGGAAGGGCTGTGGCCTGGTTTGTTGCCAGTTGCCGTGGCCGACGAGGTTAGGGTTGTGACAGAAGACACAGTAGCAGACTAACCCATGTCATAGTGGAGAACCATTATGTGAAATCTTATCACCTCTTAGAAAAGAATACCCTTTAGTAGGAGAGGGTATGAAATAGTTCCTTCTCCCATGGTTATCGGTACTAATAATGTAACTAACCTTTTAAAAGGAAAGGGACTGTGTTTACACAGTTGAAATCTACCCACTAACACCAAATGATCTGACCAAGAACAAAGTTTAGTGTATATGCCCCAATAGTTACTAAGACCATGACTGTCATATTTATAATATAGCCTTCCTAAAGGGAAAACTAGGCATCTGGAAGGATATAATAATCTCCTTTACTTGATGTCGACAATACGTATAATCACAAACATGCAGAAATCACAATACAGATTTTTCTAACCTTATTTGCAGATAGAGGTTTGCGTTTGTTGCTTCGCTTGTTATCTAAATAGAGACAAAAAGGGAAAGAGGTGTAATTCTCTTTACCATTTGAGGAGATGAAGAAAAGAAAGCAGAAAAGGGTTCTCTATTTAGAGCACACCAAAGGCAAACCACTACCTCAAATTATAGTAGTAACATTAGATGAAAGAGAAATAATTACATATTGCAGCACAGTTGGATCAGTTAGATACAGAGTATCATTCTTTAGGGTCAGAACAGATTGGTATAAAGAAAGGAAAAAAAAAAAGAAAGAAAAAAGGAAAAAAAAGAAAAAGGAAAGAACGCTAGAAGCCACCATATGGGTGGTTTCAAGTGGTCCTTTTAGTATGCAACTCTTAGCACAACACAAATATCGGCTTACACTCCATCACAGCATGAAGATAAATAAATATAGTGACCACACAAAATTATTAAACCTAGCAGTCTGTGAAAGTATAGTGATGAGTTTGATTACTATTTGCAGCCAAACATTTTGGAGAAGGGGAGTTTGTTTCCTAGTCTGAATTACTCATCGACCTTGTTCTGAATCACTGCTGGAACTGGTGCTGGACCCAGAACCAGACGAGCTTGAATCATCATCTGAATCCTCAGAACTGGAACTGCTGCTGGCACTGAGACGAGATGATTTAGGTTCAATATTAGCCACAATGCTGCCACCTCCCTCTCCAGCAGGTGTACTAGCAGAACCTGAAGGGGAAAAAATGCAGCACATGAAATACCATCTGTTTCATGGTGTCCCCTCCCCAAATAAAGCCTTCTCCAACTTACAATGATGTACACCCACACACTACAATCCTCAGATGCTTACTTTTTCCTTTTTGTTTTGTCTTTCCTCCGAGCTTCCCACTGACATCCTGTAGTCTCCTCTCCAGCTCCGCCTTCTTCTTGGCAGCCTCCATTGCGGGATTCCTCGACTTCTGAACTGCAGGAAATATAATTATGATCTCTTAATGACACTGTCTAAATATACCAAGCAGGGGCAGGTAAAATCTTTGTGGCTTGCCAGGGAGCTAAGAACTAGTCATCTGACCTCTGCATTCCTCTGCTGCTTCTATCATAACCTAGTGGTCACATTACTTAATCATGGTGAAGACACATTGCTGCTCAGTGGGTTAGGGGCAGTTCTTCCAAAGCCAGTACTGAATAAATACTACTATCAAAGGAGGAGTAACAGACAGCAGCCTGGTGACACACACAACACATGCAAGGTCTCTTCTTCTTTAGCAAGTTACTAATACTTTTCTCACATGCATGCACACAGAAGCACAAGAAGGCACCTATTTCTCTAGATCCACACCCCTCCCACACACACACACACACTTACAAGAAGGTCTCTTGTTCTTCAGCACATTGTTAATATATTTCTCTAGATCCCTGAGTGTAGATGCTTTAAGAGTATCAAAGTCTATCTCAATCTCATTGGGTGAGCTATCTTTAAGAGTGGGTTCCTTCATCTGGATGATGTGTACAACTTCTCCCAACCCCTTCACAGGCAGCTTGTTGATGTTCAGACTCAGTTGTCGCTTTTCATCGTATGTCATGGGTTCAGCATCTTCCTCATCACTACTGGGGAAGCTATTTAGAGGCCGTTTCTTCAGGGAAGACCTAAGCAAGTGATATAGAATAGTCCCTCTGGGTGAGATTACTGAATGAAACTACTGGTTGGTAGGGTTAAAATATTAAGTAGAATACTGAAATTCTTGTGTCTAAAAAAAGCATAATCTATAGGATCTTTTCTTGTCTGTAATTGTAAAGTTATAGAGACCCCATTTAGACGAGAGAGAGGATTGATATCGGAGTAGGTGGAGACTTACTTGCTGGAGGTTTTCTTGGTGGTTGGTGCCATTGGATTAGATCTTTTGTTGGCTTTCTTCATCGGAGCCATGGATTGAGCCGTTTTGTTTGATTTTTTAGCCTTCTTCTTGGGAGCTACTGTGGAATCCATGGCCAAGGATGGCGGCAGGAAGAGATTCTCTATGTTTGGATCCACTATGGACTTTCGTTTCTTCTTTGATGGATTGTTACTCAATGCCTTCAACTGTTCATGAACTTTTTTCACCTACAAAGAGAGAGAGATGATCATACTTTAATTGTGTGCTCTGTAAGGAATGAATTGCTAAATATATTTTCAGAGGTTCAATGATTATCAGACACACCTGCTCATGGAGGTAACTGAGCTGATTAGCTCTCTTGGCCTCACTTTCTGAATCTTCTCCGCTTGAGCTTTCGTCCTCTGCTTCAGATCCACTGTTGTCAGAGGAGTCTGAAGATTCCTTCACTTCTGGAGGAGGCTCCTCTGGCATCTTTGCAAACCTTACTTCAAACACCTCCTACAACAAAACAGAACAAAATACATCTCTACCCTGAACCCTGCTGATGTCTCCACCCACTTATCCACCTTAATTATGGCCACTTGAGTGGAACCTCTCTATTAGAGTCCCCTAAAAACAAGACCTCTGTGTTAAAGACACTTAGATATGTCCAAATAACAGCTTGTGTGTTAACATAAATAGAACTTCAGACCCCTGAAATGAGGTAACCCCTCTAATCAGGATACTACAGTGAGAAATAGCTGACTTTAGACCCCTGAAATGAGGTAACCCCTCTAATTAGGATACTACAGTGAGAAATAGCTGGACACAGCAAAACTTTGAATAAGGTGAACCAGCTAATTATTACAAAGCAATTTTCACATTCAGTGAACTAGGACCTGCTCACTGTACATCACATTCTTAAAATTCTTCACACCATCCCATTGGAATGATACTACTTCTGGTTTAAGGAGATGGCATAGTATGCACTGGAAGCAGGTTATTTATAATGGTGGACTAATTAATTCCCTTCATGCATGAAGTCAAAGTTACCTGAGACTTCTTGTAAGGTCATAGATTACATAGTCTGAGACTGAGCCAACACATTACATGCATAAGACAACTATATTTCTCCTCTCTAGTGCCAACATTACCTGTAACTTCATACACATCTTAACCACATCATGCTCGGGAGGATTGTACTTGTAACAGTTTGTGAACATCAACCTAACATCCGAAGCAAATTCACTGGAGTTTTTGTACTCTCTCTCGTCAATCTTTTTCTGTAAAGAGAAAAGAATTACAATATGTCAGTCCATTACAATTCATTTCCTGTCCATGTAGTAAGCATTTAGGATAACTGCATGGGGACATCTCCTGCTTAGGTAGAAAAGAAGCATTTTCTTATAAGGTATACTCTAGGGGTAATAGAGTTTATTTGAATATTCATGCCTACAGATAAGAGTCAGATAATCCTGAGGGCAGGAGCCAGACATAGAGTGATCTATTTTACAGCTTAATTACATCATATATTTATTTGGAGTTACAATTCTCATACCATGTAAAGTTTCATACTGAAAACACCAGGTGTTTGTAAAGGACATGTGATGTGCAGGCACAAACATGGCCACCTGGTGGCACTCACTAATGTTACATGCAAGGTACTAATTAAAGAAATTCTGACAATGCTCTCACCTTGATAGAGCCTAGGTCCATGGGTTTCTTTATGATGTCATGGTAATCATGGAGACCCAAAGCTGAAGCGTCTACTGGTTGCAAAAATGGCCACGAATAGGTCTACATACAAGTATAACACAGTTTGGTACAAATGAAGCCCAGTGATCTGCCTACAACCAAACTCCTAACATGTGGCTGCCCTAGGCTAGACTCATTCTGTGGTACAGTGGCCTAATCCCACGGCTCTAGTACAGTGTCGTAATCCCACACAGCTCTAGTTAGAATATGAGATGTTCCCTTACCAAGTGCTTTTTTGTGAAAAATTCTTTTATGAGTACACTGCAGAATTTCATCTGTACTGATAATGGCTTCAGTTTCTTGGACTAAGGAATAATAATAAATAATAATAATAATAATAATAAACACAAGTCCAGGGTAAGTACTCACCTGCTGATAAGACTTCTCTCCGGGAAGATCCAACTTGGGTCGCTTAACCTGCCGTGTGGATTCTCTCCGGTGAGGCACTAGAGAAAGGGGGTTAATGGGGGTGCCTGAACTTGGACTGGGCTGGCCTGTGGAGGGTGTGGTGGTGTCTGCTTGTCTTTTTACTCCTCGCCTGGCCTGGAATTAGTAAACAGGTTGAAGTTGTATATTTACACATCTGAGGGACTAAGCTAGGTGCTAATCAAACAATAGATAGTTGAAATTTATCAGCAGCCAGAATTCTTCAAGCCTAACCTCTTTGATGTCACTTCCAATAGTCACAAACCCAACTACCCAAATATACACTAGGACAACCTGTCAATGGTATGTACAGATGAATAGCTAATTACATGTAATCTCCATGTGGTTAGTAGGTATCCAGTTACCCAAATGTCTAGACTAAAGTATAGACAGGGTCCTTAGAAAGACTATAAGGATGAACCTACACCAGACAGGCTCCCTATAAAGACTAGGGTTGACTATATATAAGGGTGAATCTACACCAGACAGGCTCCCTGGAAATAGGTGAGCCTTAGGCCAGAGAGGCTCTCTATAAAGACTAGGGTTACCTTGATTAGTTGCTGAGGTGTTGCATTTGGGGCAGGTGTGGGGGTGGAGGCTGTGGTGGTAGAAGTGGTTGTGGTAGCTCCTGGAAGTGAAGTAGTGGCAGTTATAGCACCAATACTTTGGGGGGTGGGGATAGAATCTCCCTGGACATCCACAGGGGTCACCGTCGAGTGAGCCTGAACTTTCTTGAGAGCACCCCTTCCTTTTTTACCTTTTATTGTTGGGTCAACCACTATCTCCTACACACAGAGGTGCAACAATCATAGCTAGCTCTCTATGGAAACCCAGAAGTTACACACACACCTCCTTTGGCATACTCTGAAGTTTCTGGTCAAAGAGTCTCTCTATAGTTTGACACATCATAGTGATGTCCTAAAACAATACAATACTTATAACAAGAGATGCAGTTGGTACTGGGAACTCCTCATTGCGGATAGCTCTTGAAATATCTTCATTTCAAGGGTCAAGATTCCACTTTCATAGATGGGAGATATGTTGCTGTGCATTAATTAGGTAGAGTAACAGTTGCTATAACACATAAGTGTGAGATGATGCAACAGAGCTAGTTAGTACGCAAACCTATAGTACAATAGTCATTGCTGTACCTGAGATAACTTACATCTGTGGGTTTATTGTAAGTGTAACAGTTGCTAAACATTTGTCGAAAGTCAGCAATACAGTCCTTCGAGCTGTAGTAAGCATTCTGTTCTAGCTTCTTCTTTATCGTACCCATATCCATTGGTTTCTTGATCACACTAAAATAATCCTAATGGATGGTGGGAAGGAGGATATGAAAGATCGAGTTATTAGGGACAAAGGGACATTAACTTAACAGTAAACCACATACAATACTTATCTATAACTATAGCAAAACCCATGAGTCTCTATAACTATAGCAAGCTATTAGAATATAGCAAAACCCATGAGTCTCTATAACTATAGCAAGCTATTAGAATATAGCAAAACCCATGAGTCTCTATAACTATAGCAGGCTATTAGAATATAGCAAAACCCATGAGTCTCTATAACTATAGCAGGCTATTAGAATATAGCAAAACCCATGAGTCTCTATAACTATAGCAAGCTATTAGAATATAGCAAAACCCATGAGTCTCTATAACTATAGCAGGCTATTAGAATATAGCAAAACCCATGAGTCTCTATAACTATAGCAGGCTATTAGAATATAGCAAAACCCATGAGTCTCTATAACTATAGCAAGCTATTAGAATATAGCAAAACCCATGAGTCTCTAACTGGTGTAAATACAAAACTTAGAGATGATTGGGAACTACTCTTGTGGAGAGCTCTGGAAAAGCAACATCTTTTCAAAATTCATGAGCTTCACGAGTAGCCAACATTGCTACCTGTACCTTTAAGTATATTGGTGGTGATTATGTATAGTTTTAAGCTACAAGATTATAATAATATAATAATATCATTATAGACAAGGATACCTGAGAAATGAAAAGAGTAAGGTTTCAGATTACATTCATTGGTGGAGGGAATCATACAATAATCCATGCTGAGGAAAAAGTAAGGTTTTAGGTAATAGTGAAAGGTCTGTTAATTAATTATCAAATCATCACTATCAAAGCTGCATGCACCACAGAAGACATTTAAAGGACAGCCACACTCTTAACTGAAAGTGATAGTTGCTACATGCCCACATATGTTGATGCACGCATATGTAACTTACTGGAATGTTGAGGGCTATGGGGTCCACTGGCTTGTGGAAAGGCCACGCATAATGGTGTCTCCATAGAACTCTCAGAACTGACTTCAGCAGGTACTGGAGGTGGTTAGTGACACGCCCTTCACCCTGACCTAAAACCTTTTCAGGTGAAACCATTGGTGAGGACTTGGACTGTACCTATAAAACACACAATAATAATGAGAAGGGTCCTACCAAGTGGACAAGTCTGCATGGCATTTTAATAAAATTAAGTAACATTTCCAACTGCCAGACTTCCTATCATTGCCAAAATTAAGGCTTGTTTTAAGTTTGGCTGGTGGTATACACATACATATAAAAACCACAAGTAAAAGAGATATTTCATCAAGAGATTCATCCTCCAGTCATAAAACTCCACATATTGTCATCCTATACTAACTCTATCAATCAATATACATACTGTGGCAGTTGGCTGTTCATAATCTTCATATTTAGTTGATTGCTTTCGAATTCTTTTTCCTAATATGGAATCTTGGCTACCAACAGTTGAAGCAGAGGTGGTACTCGCTGTGGTGGTTACAGCCGTCATATATGAAGTAGGAGTGGCTGTTACTGAACCAGTGCCTGTACCTGCTATCATCGATGTATTCAAATTCACTTTACTGAGTGTCTGAGTGGTAACAGAACTTCCATTATTGCCAGGAGTAGATGCACACTGCAAGGGGGAAGTTCTGGAGGTGGGAGTAGTCCGAGTAGGACCAGTAGTTGCTAGAGCTTCTGTTTTAATCATCTGATTTGCTTGCAGTTGAGCTGCTATTCTTTCCAGTGAAGAGACTTTCGGGGTAGCTTCAGTTTTGGTTTTAATAGTGGGAATTGGAGAATTAGATGTAGGGATGTGTGTTGCAAGTGCACTGTTTGAGGAGAATTCAATGTGGTGGGCACTTTCTAGAGAAGCTACTCTAGTAATGCCAGTTGTCTCAACTTCCAGAGAGGATACATTTCGTGGAGGTGAAGTCTTGACTTCGAGGGTGGTAATGCTGACACAAGAGGTACTATAGGAATGGGGGAAAGAAGAGTGAAAAAACCGGCTTCATTATACAGCCATTTTTAACACTCGTGAATTTTATTGTGAACTGGAGAAGTGTAATGAGGCTTAACATCTCTGAGGACCTTCCAGAAGTTGCTCATTTTATTCTCGCAAGGGCTATCATAAATACCCCTACTTCGTGCATAGAAGGCTACACATGTTTCTAGAGTCTTAGCTACAGAAAGGCCAACCCACGACAATACAGTTGCCATACGGTCACCTACCCAACTGCGCCAACAGCAGAGGTGGGCCCAGAAGTTTCTGCACGAGGTTGGCCTTCCGGCGCTGAGCTCTGGTCCATCACCACTACTTCCACCCGGAGACGAAACTTCGGCAACTTTCTGGCAGGTCGCTGATAGTATAGGCTCAGCTTCGTTTTATAGAGCCACTCTAAAGGTAATCACGTGGCTTCCAGCATCCTGATTGGTTAGAAAGCTAGCGCAGCAGGTAAAACAGGTTTGTGGTCAAAATGGCGCCAAAATCTTACCGCAAATTAAACCCAAAACCCCACCCAAATTCTAATTCCCCGAACTACCTGCCACAGAGTTATTTTGTAAATTAAGATTATGTCTGAGATCAGAGCTGTTCCGTTAGGTATAACTCTTATTAAGTTATTTGCCTAGCGTAACTTTTATTTTCTGTTGTTGTTCTTGGTGCATGTATCCTACTTTCTTCTCTGTCTTCTCGGTTAGGAGCTGGTCAAGGTAATTGTAGAAACTCTCGTGACAATAGGGTACATAATTATGTAGTTTACGCACACTGCACGGAAAATACCCGAATTGTTTATGTAACATTCTTATGCTAGTCCAGGTGACTGAACAGGATGATACAATAATAATTACTTATGCCTGCAACTGTGTGCCTGACCAGTTGTAGGTCTACTACAGAGTTGAATCTAGCTGATGAATATTATAACTGAGTCTAGTTCACTAAACAATACCCTTATTTGAAGTCGGGGTTACACTGTATCTGTTCTCCAGCTTCAGATCTCAGTATAATCATTATCCTTTTCTCACAGATGTGGGCCGTAGCTGCATTATTGTGTCTCTGGGTGGAAAAAATATCATGTTGGATTGTGGCATGCATATGGGGTACAATGATCAGGTATGGACCGTGCATACATATAGTTACATCATCTTTATTGACTTCACACCACCTATAGAGGAGGTTTCCAGATTTTACCTATATCACAGAATCGGGCCATTCTCTCACGGAGCATATTGACTGTCTTATTATTAGGTTTGAATGTATTGAACATGTTAATGACTTGACTATACATTTACTCAATGCATGAATTTATTGATGTGTGGTTTACAATAGAACCTCTCTATTCCACACACCCTGGGAAAGTGACCTGATCAGAGGGATGGGAGCCTCATTTTAGAGAGTGAAGTTCTATCAATACACAGTTGTTATTTGGGACATATCCAGGTGTCCATCCTTAATACAGGGTGTCCTCATATCAAGCGGTTGGAATAAAGGGATTCTAACTTCACAATCTATCTATTGTGGAGCTTGAGCTCATTGTTGTTTGTTTGTTTGTTTGTTTGTTGTTTTTCTGGTTGTCTGTTTTGCAGCCATTTTCACTTGGATCACTGTGGGGCTCTCCCTTACTTCACAGAGATGTGTGGCTATGATGGTCCCATTTACATGACTCATCCAACCAAAGCTATATGTCCAATCCTCCTGGTAAGGACAGTGTGGAAAGAAATCATGGGGATAGGGGCTATGCTAATCCTTTTCTCAATTTCCACAAATGCAAATCAACTTGTTGGTTAATCCAGATAACAATTGATACAAATTTGTTTGTTGTTGTTTGTTGTTTGTTGTTGTTAAGTTCAGCTTTACATGCACAGGAAGACTACAGAAAGATTACTGTGGAGAAGAAAGGGGAGGTAAACTTCTTTACATCACAGATGATCCAAGACTGTATGCGAAAAGTAATCACTGTCAACCTACATCAGACAGTGAAGGTTAGCAGTACTCAGGATAATGTGTTTCAAGGGTGACCACTATTATACACAGGCTCTACTGTATAAGCAGACCACCTTAACTGGTTGTGTCCCAGGGGTGACTAAAACAGGTCACCTCTGTATAACAGCCAACTGGTTGTGTCCCAAGGGTGACCACTATAAACAGGTCACCTCTGTATAACAGCCAACTGGTTATGTCCCAAGGATGACCACTATATACAAAACAGGTCACCTCTGTACAACAGCCAACTGGTTGTGTCCAGGGTAACCACTATATACTGTATAAGCAGACCACCTCTGTATAACAGCCAACTGGTTGTGTCTCAACAAGGGTGACCACTATACAGGTTCCACTATATAAACAGACCACCTCTGTATAACAGCCAACTGGTTGTGTCTCAAGGGTGACCACTATATAAATGGGCCACCTCTGTATAACAAGTAGCTGTGTGGTAACCATCAAACTAAACTCCTCCTACCAGGTGAGCAAGGATCTTGAAATCAAGGCTTACTATGCAGGGCATGTTCTAGGTGCTGCCATGTTCCAAGTCAGAGTAGGAGAACAGTCTATTGTCTATACCGTAAGAGCATACCACTCATTCATCAGACATAAATAATCTTCTTGGTTTCTTCAGGGAGATTACAACATGACTCCAGATCGACATTTAGGGTAAGTAAACTAGAGTCTACACTCAACTAGTTAGTTGTTGTAGTACAGAAGTGCCTCAGTTTTATTGACTTTACAGATCTGCATGGATTGATCAGTGTCAGCCAGATCTTTTGATCACAGAATCAACTTATGCTACAACGATCAGAGATTCTAAAAGGTAGAATGTGCGGTAGTATTTTTTATAATAAAAATGAAACGTTTATATTGTATTGGTCCTGTGGTGTAATGGTTAGCACCTTGGACTTTGAATCCAAAGATCCGAGTTCAAATCTCGGCAGGACCTTGGCTTATTTTTTTTTTTTTTTTTTTTTTTTTCTTTCTCCTCTTCTTTTTTTCTTCTCTCAAACAACAATTTTTTTTGTGTGTGTGCCTTTAGATGTCGTGAAAGAGATTTCCTCAAGAAGATTCATGAATGCATGGAAAGAGAAGGAAAGGTCTACCATTGTTATAATAATAATCATGTATGAATATTTTTATGATCCTACTATTACAGGTGCTTATCCCTGTGTTTGCATTAGGGAGAGCTCAAGAACTCTGTATCCTCCTTGAGACATTCTGGTATATAGCACTGTATATGGAAGCTGAGGGGTGTCCTGAATATAGAGGATGGGTGTCCTGAATGTAGAGGGAGGGTGTCCTGAATGTAGAGGGTGTCCTAAATGTAGAGGGTGTCCTGAATGTAGAGGATGGGTGTCCTGAATATAGAGGGTGGGTGTCCTGAATATAGAGGGAGGGTGTCCTGGATGTAGAGGGAGGGTGTCCTGGATGTAGAGGGAGGGTGTCCTGGATGTAGAGGGTGGGTGTCCTGGATGTAGAGGGAGGGTGTCCTGGATGTAGAAGGAGGGTGTCCTGAATGTAGAGGATGGGTGTCAGGAATATAGAGGTAGATGACTTGAATTTGGGGTGGTATGTTCCATTGACAATGTTTTTGTGTGTATACATACAGGGATAGAATGAATCTGAAATATCCAATCTATTTCTCCACTGGACTTACTGAAAAAGTAATATTAAAATAAAAGTATTCTGCCACATTTATACGTTCCCCTCCAGGCTAATCACTACTACAAACTATTCATCACATGGACCAATCAGAAAATCCGAAGTACCTTCGTACAGAGGAATATGTTCGAGTTCAAACACATAAAAGTAAGTCTATAATATCTTCTCCACCTCTTTATCTTCTTCTTCCTGTGTTTAGCCGTTTGATAGGTCCTACATTGACAATCCTGGACCAATGGTTGTGTTTGCCACACCTGGCATGCTTCATGCTGGCCTCTCCCTCCAAATATTTAAGAAGTGGGCAGAAGATGAGAAGAACATGGTGGGAAAACAACATCTTCCCCCTCTCCCTCTTTCTCTCCTCTCTCTCTCCTCTCTCTCTCTCTCCTCTCTTCCTTCACTCTCTCTCTCTCCCTCTGTCTCCCTCCCTCCTTCTCTCTCTCCCCCTACCTCTCTCTCTCCTCTCTCTCTCTCCTCTCACTCACTCTCTCTCCTCTCTCTCTCCTCCCTGCAAAATGATGTACTCACTGAAGTTTGTGTCCTCCTGCAGCTGATCATGCCTGGTTATTGTGTCGTGGGTACAATAGGACACAAGGTTCTCTCTGGAACTAAAAAGATTGAAATTGATAATAAAGTGGTGAATGTCAAGTTGTCAGTTCAATACATGTCATTCAGGTTAGAGAATATACTAATCTCTCTAATTATAAGTCCTAGGAATCTAAAAGTGCCCTGGTTCTGAAGTGTCCTGGTTTAGAGGAACCCTGAAGTGAGGAACCCTGAAGTTTAGAGGAACCCTGGAATAAACTCAAGTGTCTAGGTTTAAATGAAATGACCTCACTCATTTCAGAGGATAAAGTTATATTTATTGTAAGAACTAAGTAACTGATGGGGTGTGTGTTCTCACATCAGGGGGGGGGCTGGAATAGAGGGTTTCTACTCTTAGCTCTCTCTTGCTATTATGTTGCAGTGCCCATGCTGATGCCAAAGGAATCATGCAGTTGATCAGACAGGTATGTTTTGCTAAGATATAATTATTATAGATGGAAAAAAGATACAAATTTCAGGCTGCCCCCAAAAATGTGATGCTTGTACATGGAGAAATGGCAAAGATGGAATTCTTGAAGCAGAAGGTGATGCAGGAGTTTGGAGTCAGTTGCCACATGCCAGCTAATGGAGAGACAGTAACTATCTATACTCCTCCCACTATCACTGCCGATATGTCCAGAGTCCTCTTCAAGAGATCATTGGATCAATTCTACTGTTAGTAGCAGAGAGTGACAGATGTGTGTGTGATCAAATATATAGTACAGTGGGGCCTCTCTATTCCTGGACACCTTGGGACAAATTAAGGTGTCTGGATTAGAGGAGTGGGCTCATTTCATGGGGTGAAGTTACAGGCTGACATATCCAAGTGTCTTCATTTCAGAGAGGAGTTCCACTTTATATAGAGGTGTCCTCGTTTGTGTTCCACTCTATGCAGAGGTGTCTTCATTTCAGGGTGTTGGAATAGAGAGGTTTCACTGTATACAGAGGTGTCCTCATTTCAGGGTGTTGGTATAGAGGTGTTCCACTGTATACAGAGGTGTCTTCATTTCAGGGTGTTGGAATAGAGGTGTTCCACTGTATGCAGAGGTGTCTTCATTTTAGGGTGTTGGAATAGTAAGGTTTCACTGTATTTTGAACACTCTTTTCTCTCTCCCAGCATCTGATGCTAAGCGTTCTCACAAGGTCCCTCAGAATGTTTCAACCACAGGACTTCTTGTCATGAAGAATGAGGTAATGCATTAACCCACAAATTTAAATTCGTCTGATTGTCACTACTACTATATTGCATGTATAGTGAATAAATTTTATGGGGTTAAAATTTTTGCTATTGATATTTAATTATAGGATCTAGAAATATTACCTCATGCACTAGTCTGTGTAACAGTTATACAGACCCTATGGGACCAGCACTAGTCTGTATAACAGTTATACAGGACCAGCACTATATTCTGTATAACAGTTATACATACCCTATTGGACCAGCACTACTAGTCTATATAACAGTTATATAGGCCCTATGGGACCAGCACTAGTCTATTATATAGCATAATAGAGCAGCCTCTGTATAAGTGAGTTCATAAAACACAACCTTGTAAGTACTTCTCATTTTTGTACACTTTATAAGTCCATAATAAATATTCCTTGATGTAATGAATGGTCGGCCATTAACCAGAGAGTCGTGTTCCTTCTTTAGGTATTACAGATTCTAGACTTCTCTGAGGCCGAGGCAGAATTTGGATTGGTGCCCCATAACATCTGGTTTAGTTCCAGTCTTTCTCTGGATTCAAGGACACGTCCACCTCTGGAATTCATGGATGGTCTCTTGCAGATCATGGCTAAGTTATTCCCCGAAGAAAAGGTGTGGCTTTCGTTGGAGAACAAGCATCGGATTGAAATTGAAGGACGGGATGTTTTTGTTGAGGTGACCAGTTTTGAGCCAATGCAGGATATTTCAGTCAACTGGAACGTTAAAGTGAGGGGCTAGAATAGAAACTTTGGTAAAGGGTCCTCTGAAATAAGGATAGGCTTAGGACAACTAAAAATGTACCTTTTGTGTTATTCTAACCTCTGAGATAAGGACAGCCACTCTACAAGGTACAATAGACCTGATCCAAACATGAGGTCTCACTGGGACAGTAGACCAGATCCCAATGTGTCCTTTATTCAGAGTTTCCACTGTGCTACAAGGGACAGTAGACCTGATCCCAATGTGTCCCTTATTCAGTTGTTCCACTGTACTACAAGGGACAGTAGACCTGATCCCAATTTGTCCTTTATTCAGAGGTTCCACTGTACTACAAGGGACAGTAGACCTGATCCCAATTTGTCCTTTATTCAGAGGTTCCACTGTACTACAAGGGACAGTATAGACCTGAGAGGTCCCACTGTAGATGTGTGTGTATAATTTTCTTAGGATGAGATTTTAGGAGAAGTCATTTTTTCAACACTTCAAAGGAACTTGTCAAGACTCTTGTAGTACTTACACACTTTACCTTCTTCACTGGTGAAATACTGTTTCTGTTCAGAAATGTTATTAATAATTGTGGCTATAGCCTATGGGTGCCACACACCTGCTGTACAATTGTGGTATAATATCCACTCCTCTGACAGGGTATTACAGCATTACACTGTACAAGTTTACTACAGTAGGAGGGACACATCCACCCCTTCGAGACAATGCTACTCGGCAAAGGTCATTCAGAAATGGCACTAAAGTCACTCACAAAGGTCATTCAGAAATAGCACAAAGGTCACTCACAAAAAGATAGAAAAGACTAATATGAGGTGTAATAGACAGGACTAGTGCAAAACATATGAACACTATATTATATGAACTAAAAAGAAGAATGGCTGTGTTCACTGCTCCTGGTGAGTCAAGAGTTCCACCTCCTCTTCTTGAGGACTGATAATGGTAGTCTCAATCAGCTGAGACTTCTCCCCAGGTGCTGGCCCCTCCCCCTCAGACTCTGACCCTCCACCCAACATGAGAAGTGATGTGGATGGCCTGGTATCGGCTGAGGACCACATTTGACCACCTACACATACAAAAAATAACCATGAACAACACTTCAAGAACTTCCCACCCCTCCCAGAGTCAGTAAGAGGTCCCCCTCCCCCTCCCCCCACATGCATGGTGTAGTGTAGCAGGGCAGTGAGAGTGTCCCCCTGGCATGCATGGTATAGTGTGGCAGGGCAGTGAGAGGGTCTCCCTGGCATGCATGGTGTAGTGTTGAGGTAGTGTGTGATGTCTGTCCATCTCTCAGTTAAGGTCCTATATGAGGACAGCTATAATAGATTTCAGAACACTTGTCATCCACCTCTAGATTAGTAGGAACTTGCTACTAGATAACTGTGAGCACATGGACCAGATTCCATTGCTCTTACAAGCATTCAAGCCAGGAGATTCATACAGGCTTTTCTGTTTGAAAAAGGAGGGTGGAGATCCCCAGGGCCTGGCCTGCCCCCACCCCCACTGCCCATCTCCATAGATGCATGACAATTGCAATCTACTATACAGATACAGCAGAGGACATGAAACCCTATTGTGCTAAATATAGAAAAGACAAACCGTTAAACGTTGCTAAAAATAGATTACTACCAGCATGTGAGAGGAGGAAGATTGTAGCTGGTTTTTTGAAATCAATTTCAATGTTTATACTATCCCATGGAGAGTTACACGCCCTTTTGCCACCTCTCTTGACATACCCTTGTCTATACATGACAGTTACTGTAGAGATACCTGAAGGGTTGGTAATGGCTGATCCAGATGTCTGACTGACACTGACATTGACTTGTATAAGGTTTTCATCCAGCCCTTCGGGAATGGCTGATGTGTAGACGGTTTCTTCTGTAGTTACTGCGGATTCTAAATCCTCTGATCTGGCCAGCTCCACCCCAGGGGCACTACCCAGTGTGGGTGTGGCCTCGGTGGTAATAGACACGACCTAGAGGTATAACAAGTCAAAAGAATCTACTTATTCAAATTCTATAAAATGTACTGGCATTTCTTCCCCTGGTACCATGTTTGGTGTGGTTGTCACGGCAACTTGTATCCCTGTCGGATTGGAATCTCCTGTCTTTTGATGTACTGATGTACCAGCAGGAGGTGTGGCTTCGGTGGCGAGGTGCTGAAGGAGCAAAGCCTGCAACTGTTGGAGTTGTGCCAGTTGCTAGAAATATGAAAAACATTTTTAAAAGGGCACACAAACACACATCAGGCCATTATTTTTAAGGGTATATTATACTCTATACAAAGAATTATTTTTAGCATCATGACAGGATTATTAGGTAAAGTGTAACACCAGATGACCAGTATCCCTCCTGGTACCACACCCTCCTGTAGTATACTACCATATCTTCAGGAAACCTGTTGTGCTTCAGTCCAATGCTGTTACCCTACACACCCACCTGCTGTTGCTCCACCCATCCTACACACCCACCTGTTGTGACTGAGCCTCAGCATCCTGTTGCTGCTGCTGCTGTTGTTGTTGCTGCTGCTGGTGCTGTTGCAAGAGGAGAAGAGCCTGCAGCTGAGTTAGCTGGGCCTGCTGGAGTTGTCCACTTTCAATTCCCTGCTCTTTACCTCCTCCCAGGGCTCCTAGCTGTTGCTGAAGCTGTTGCAAGATGGCCACCTGGGCATTCACAGTCTGCTGCCTCAGTAATGCATCCTCCTCACTACTAGCGTTAGCCTAAGTCAAGGGGAGGGGAGGGGAAAGAGCCAATATACAGTGAAATCTATTTAAAGTGTCCTTAATACAGAGGTATCTTTGTGGAATAGAGGAGTTTCACTGTATACAGAGGTGTCCTCATTTCAGGGGTTGGAATTGAGGAGTTCCACTGTATACAGAAGTGTCCCCAGTTCAAGGGATAAGAATAGAGGAGTTCCACTGTATACAGAGGTGTCCTTATTTCAAGGGAATAGAAAAAAGGAGTTCCACTGTATACAGAGGTGTCCTCAGTTCAGGGGTTTTATAATATGGTAGGTGTCATGCAATACTGTTCTCTCTCAGCAAAAATCTATAGTCTCACTTGATTTAGAAGCATACTGGTAGCAGATGCCAGAGCATTCCCAGATCCCATGCTTTGGAGGTGAAGCAGAAGAGCCTGACAGAACTGATCCAGTGCACTGGGCCCAGAATACAACACCTTATTGTTGATGACCCATGTGGTGAGGTCATTAGCCCACTCCCTCTGGTTTAGATTGAGTTCCAGTCCTCCAGTATTGGTTCGTCCTGATCCTCCTTGGTTCTGCATCTTCTGGATATACTCTATACTCATCTCAAGTATCTCTGCTTTGTCCAGTTTTTTTGAGCCATACTGCCTGCAGTCTGGGACCAGGCTCTTTAAGGAATCCAGACATTGGTTAATCCTGTCACGTCTCTTCTTTTCAATAGTCTTATGTGAGTCCAGGTAGTTCTAAGAAATGAAAGGTTGGTTGTTTTTTTCTCTTTTTTTGAAGGAGTAGTGAGGTTTAGAATTGATGGGTTTGTGAACCATAAAGATCACTTCTTGAGAATGGAAAATTTCATGAGCTTAACAATTACTGATTAGGTTGTTGGGGTGTGGCATTTGACCTACCCTACAGTAAATAATTAGACCTGCAATGCTCCTATCTGGATATTACCTTCACAGCTAGCCACCACTATAAGTATTGCAAATAGTCACATGACTATCACATGAGTATTAGTAAGAAACTTTGACCCTAACAACTGAAGGTATGGCCGTATTCATGAATTTGATATTCATTAGTGGATTAACACGAAATTGTCTTGTGGGCAGGATAAAAGTTCTTTATGATAAAGTTGCCCTTGGGGAAAATGTGGAGTGGAGTCTCATACCACATAAACCACACCCACATCAAAGGATCTATCATGCCACTAACCCTGGGGATGGTGTAGTAGAGTTTTTCATTAATATGCTACTACTTTCAACTATGACATACCCTTGACTTCTTCCTTGGAAGCTCATGGGGTCCAGAGTTGACCATGGAGGCTGTGGACATCACAACAGCAGGAATGCTTTCTGACACCGACAGCTGTACACTAGACACTCTATAAAGTAGTAAGTGATTCATTATCAATATACCCCCTTATTTGTTGGGGGGGGATAAACTCTGGTATATTTCTTACGTTTCTGAGTCTGGGTGACTCCTTTTGGTCCCCAGCATTATTCCCTGCGTGGGAGAAGCTGGTTCCACAGGGATTGTGACCACACCTATTCCTGGCATGGAGAAAGCAGAAGTCTCTGGGTCTAATACTTGAGGCGTGAGAGACTGTGATTCAATCTGGACCTGGAATGGAATTGAAACTGAACCAGAGCATTATGCTATATACAATTGGTGCAAAATGGGATGTTATGAGACAATAACCACACCTACATACACACCCACCTCAGATGTTGGCACAAGAATCCCCTCAGGGTTAGCCACTATCATGTGCTGATCCATCAGAGCTCCCACACTGGACACACCATTCACTGTGTTTGCTATGTCATCACCAGATGCAACCACCTCCACTGTTTCCACACTCTCCAATACAGTCTGTTCCCCTCCCACATCAATATCCATGACTAACTCAGCACTGGGTTGCAGGGAAAGAAGAATACTTGACTATCCCTAGTATGTAGCTAGCTTATAACTATAGGCTAATGGATGTCGAAGAAGGGGGGACCTAGTTCACGTAATGCCTCTCTTTTGTGCAGAACTTGATGGAATTCATACGATTAGGAGGCCTGGGAGGGAATTTTGGGGTAGGTGTCTGGAAGTGAAGAGAGGAGAGGGAGAAGGGAGCGAGCCCTCACCCGCGAAGCTCACCACGCTCACTCTTCCACTTCCTCCTCGATCGGTGGTTCGCTCGCTAATGAAGTTCGTGGAATGTTTACCGCCACTTCTCAAACGCTAATCTGTCTCCTGATCTCACGTGGAATCATGTGCTTGAAGAAGGCAGCCATTTTTTAGGTCAGTGTGTTTGTTTGTTTCCCGTGTTTTTAATCTATTTAACCGAATTTAGTTCAAAGTTACGTTAATTTTGTCGCAGTTGCGCATGCGTTAAAGCGGATTAGCAACCATTCTGAACTGGCGATGGAAACTACCACTACCACTCATCGGTATGTGTCCCAGCTACACACTACACATAGATATTATTGCTGTCTTATTGTGAATAGGTGCCATGGAACACGGTTGACTGCAGCAGAAACTCCTAGTTCTAAAACTGAGAATTATGAAAAGTTATCTTCTGATAGAGAAATTATTTCCTTTAATGTACAGCAACTCATTGATGAAATAAACAGCAAGAGAAAGAGGGATACATCACTGGTAACTGGTAAGCATAGCTAGCTATAATAGCATTTGCATTGTAATATTTAAAGATGCAATGCAAACACTTTACCACATTACAATTTCTATCTATGCTAAATTGGTTCTACAATAATTCTATTTTATGATAGAGTACAAGAAGGCTCTTGAGGAGCACACAAGGTTTGCTACTGAAACTATTGAAGCCACCATTCATGATGTGTGTGGCAGTTCCAATGAAATTTTGGATATAAAACTACAACAGGTCTTTATGGTTCTTGATGAGATTGGTAGGTAGGCTATAGAGACACCACAGGTTAATATTAATTGTTGTTTGTTTGTTTGTTTTGTTGTGTGTTTGTTGTTGTTGTTTGTTTGTTTTGTTCTAGCCAAACTGGAAAATGAGCTGATGAACTTTAGAACAGCATTTTCCAGGCTCTACCAAGACACACAGATAGAGACAAAGAAATAATTGTATGTAATAAAACAGAAAGAAGATTTTGTGGTTTCTGTTTGCGAGAATAATATTATTGGTTGGGGGGCGGGGCCCGGTGTGACCTTTACACTGCTGAGTTATTGGCATACAAACTTACCAACTGAAGAGATGGACTGGAAATTAGTGATCTTGGAGAAATTAAGGCTCCGTAACCAGAAGGAGAGCGGTGGCTTTACAGAGCTTATCCTCTCACGTAAGAATTGTATAAAGCCACTTTGATACCACCATGATGTTTCAAGTAGCTATAGCTAGTTAATATTATGTCTATCAACAGATAGCAAGTTACTGGATCAGCTTGAATCGCTCAGAAAGGAAATCACACGTCTGGACTATCACAAAAATGAGCTAGAGAGGGTGAGATGTGTTTAATAGCATAGTAATGGCACTAATATATAATATTTTATTTCCATGTAGACTATAGAGGAACTAGAAAGAGATGGAACTACAGGGTAAGTGGATGGGCTTCATTAATATCTTATATTAATAACTTTATTCTGACCTGTAGGACAAGCACTGGTGGTCAGGGAGATAGTACAAGTGCCAAAGATATGTCTAGGCTCAGAAAAAAGGTCACTGTCCATTCTCATGGGCACAAAAGGAACTTCTACTTTGCTTCTTTATCAACATATTCTGCTAGCAGGTGGAAGAACTAAATGTCAAAAACATGGCGAAGACAGAAGAATTGATGGAGATGCAGAGGAAATGGATGGATGTCACTGAATCCCTCAGAAAGAAGGAAGACGAGATAAAGAAAACAGATAGCCGGTAGTTATATCCACATGTGGATATGGGATATATAGGTTCCTAATCAAGGGGGGGAGAACCCTGCTGCTTAATTAACCCCTCCCCCCACCTTCTTCATTACTCACTGCTTTAAATGTAACTGTCACCCCTCCATTTTCTATACTGTACTTCTCAGGTCATTGTCATGGATACATAATTAAAAATAGACTATGCTACCAATCTTCTGACATCTGACCCAGATCAATGGTTGGTTCTGACATCTTACCCAGATCAATGGTTGGTGTAGACTATTTTTGTGGGTGTTAGCTGCTCTGAGAAGAATGGGAATGGAATTGGGCATTGGAATATGAACTATGTGCATGGGAATGGGATTATAATAGGTGTATTTATAGTATTAAGGAGCTGGAGGAGTGTAAGGTCAAGTTGGAAAAGGAAAATGGTATCCTAAAAGAGAAGTTGAAGGGGAAAGATGTCACTCATCAGCTGCTACTGGATGAATACCAAGCTCTTCAAGCAGTCTCAAACTCACACGAACAGAAACTAGCAAGTGTAGAGAAGGAAAATGATTACTTGGTACTTCACATGTATATATGTGTGTATGTGCATGCATGTGTGTGTGTGTGTGTGTGTGTGTGTGTGTGTGTGTGTGTGTGTGTGTGTGTGTGTGTGTGTGTGTGTGTGTGTGTGTGTGTGCGTGTGTGTGTGTGCATGTGTGTGTGTGTGTGTGTGCATGTGTGTGTGTGTGTGTGTGTGTGTGTGTGTGTGTGTGTGTGTGTGTGTGTGTGTGTGCATACCATTGTGTGTTTATGTGAGTGTATGTTTGCATCTATGGGTTGAGTGAGTGGGTGTTGTTCTGGGGGGGGGAGGGGTGGGGTAGCCTGCCCACTTGACACATGTTTATTGTTACTCTGAATACACAGTTTGATGTTTGTGTAGCTGCTAATGGTATATAAGTAACTGATGTATGATGTTATTTTCAGAGAACTCAGCTCATGCATATAAAGTCGCAGCAGGCTGATGAACTCAATGAAACTAATGAAGCCAACAGGAAGTGAGGCAGCTCCATGAGGTGATGTCTGCTCACATACTCTGCTATTTTTGACTTTAGGAAACGTGACAAGAAACTAGAGGAAGAGATAAGGAAAGCTTCTGAAGAGAAGGAGAATTCTTTGATGGGATCACACATGAGTGCTGGACGTAGGAAGTCAAAGGAAGCTCTTGAACGTAAGAGAACAGGCAGTGGATGTGCTGCAGAACCGGAGGAGGTGCCTGGCCCTTCAATCAGTCCAGCTTCACCCTTCACTACATTTGTGAGACATTATCTGTGTGATTATTGTAATCCTGTTAGTGTTCCTGTAATCTTTCATGGTAATTCTCTGTAATCTAATGATAGTCTCACTTGATTCTCTGTAATTTCTTGGCAATGCAGGATGCCCATGACAGTGAGGTTAGTGCTCTCTGCTTTAGTGGTGATGGGAATTACATGGCAACAGGAGGAGCTGATAAACTAGTCAAAGTCTGGAGCTGGAGACCTTCACAAGGTCTGTTTGTCTTGTTTATCTGTCTGTCTCTCTGTCTGTCTCTCTGTCTGTCTCTCTGTCTGTCTCTCTGTCTGTCTGTTCTGTTCTGTCTCTCTGTCTGTCTGTTCTGTTCTGTCTCTCTGTCTGTCTCTCTGTCTGTCTGTTCTGTTCTGTCTCTCTGTTCTGTCTCTCTGTTCTGTCTCTCTGTTCTGTCTCTCTGTTCTGTTCTCTCTCTGTGTGTATTTTCCTGCCTGTGTCTTTGTCTGAATAGATATTTTCAATGCAGATAAGATGGAGTTGAAATACACCTTGAGAGGCTGTAGTCAAAGTGTCATGTCCATTCAATTCGATCAGAATGTATGTAACTCTTTCCCATGTTAGACACTCTCCTTTCATACCTTATCTTGCAGTGTAGACAGGTTTTAGCTGCCTCTAATGACAGTGGTGCTAGAATATGGACTTTCCATGAAGAGAGGCCAAAGGTACCATTTTGTGTGTGTGTATCAGACGACTACATAAATTCCTTTCTGTTTTATGTTCTCAGCACACACTGACAGGTCATGCTAGCCGAGTGATGGCAGCAAAGTTCCTTGAGGATAATATGAAGGTCGTTACAGGAAGTCATGACCGAACCCTCAAAATATGGGACCTTCAACATAAAGCATGCAAGTAGTTTCTAAATAAAAAACACCATCTTTTTAGGACGTACTCCATGTTTCTAACAGGTACGAGGACACTGTTTGCTGGTTCCAGCTGCAATGATGTGGTGGCTGGACATGGAATGGGGACCACAGTTATTAGCGGACATTTTGATCGACGGATCAGATTCTGGGACACAAGGACTGCGACGGCCAATGAGATTGCTCTTCAAGGAAAGGTCACATCTTTAGATCACTTTCCAGGTATTGTGCCATTTCTAGAAGCAGAGTTCTGAGATGTCATCCAGTCAAATACAAAACATTGAATGATTGTCAGAATTGTATCGTCTTCCAGAACATTTTCATTAAAAATATATCTTATAGATCGTCACTTGCTGCTGTGCTGTTCACGGGATGACGCCCTTCGTCTGATTGATCTTAGACAGAACTCCATTGTGGCCACATTCAAGTATACACATCGACAACACAGGATTCTTTGTTATTATTATTATTATTATTTGCAGTGCCAATGGGTTTCGTGTTAGTGTAGACTGGACCAGAGCTTGTTTCAGGTAATTAGATAATAATATTGATGTCTTATGTATGTAATGTCCACCTAATGTCTGTCAACAACAACAACAACACAACAACAACAACACAATAGTTATTAATGTGTAAGAATTATATGTACCATGGCTCAAGCTGTCCAATGTTCTGATTCTCTTCTGTAGCCCTGATGGACAGTATGTGGCTGCAGGGTCTTCAGATGGCTCTCTCTTTGTGTGGGATACATTCAGCAACAAATCAAAGAGAGAGAAGTGCAGGGAACACAAGTAAGTCTCAATGTGAATGGGTAAGGATCATCACTGCAATACAGTGCACTGCAGTAGAACCTCTGATACAGGATAGGAGACCCAGCCCTCCAAAATAAGGACAACCTCTGTACAGAGGACAACTTAAAATGTACTATTAACCTCCAAGATAAGGACAGCCTCCCTACAAAGGGACAGTAGACCTGATCCCAATGTGTCCTTTATTCAGAGGTTCCACTGTGCTACAAGGGACAGTAGACCTGATCCCAATGTGTCCTTTATTCAGAGGTTCCACTGTAATCCCTACCACACTATAGCAATGGTGTTATTATCTATAACCAATTCTCTCTTGCAGCAAGGAGGTGGTGGTGTGTTCCTGGCATCCTAAAGGGCAGCTTTTTGTCACAGCTGATAGGAACAAAAAAGTCACACTTTGGAAGAGATGAGAAAAGTTCATTCCCTCCTTCTGTGTGGTGTGTGTGGTTCTTAAATGACTGTTGTTTGTGTGTGTAAAAGTCTTCTAGATTCATCAATATATTTAACTCTAGTTTGGGAAATCCAAATCAACACTCTTAATATTAATATGTAGTTAGTCAATTCAAGAGCTCTGGCTATTGGCCACTGCTGATGACTCAATGAAGATCTCAGTAGATGTTGGTGAGGCTGAAGTCCTGGATTCACTGCCCCAGATATCAGACGAAGTCACTTTCTTTTTTCTTGTACTTGCTTGTTCTACTAATATGAACTGACTGTCCAGAAGTGGTTCTCGATACGAAGTTACATCTACCGTCTGCTGCTTTGTAATATTAATTTCATGATGGTTGTCATTTTGTGACATCTGAAAGATCAACTGTCTGATAAATTTTGAGTTTGACAGTTTTGGCCTCAAGCTTTCCTTGTAGAACTCCCCGATAGATTTCTTTTTGACCCATCGTAAGTAAATCTCGCAAACTATCAAGAATATGCCAATAAAGATGGTGAGAATGACCAACGTTAAGCTAATGGCTTGTCCAGGATCACTGTTGAAGTAAGAGTTTGGTTGAGTGATGATGGCAACGAGGAGAAGCATCCATGATGTAAAGAGAACAAAGAAGTTTTCTACCTTTGTCTTGTAAGGCCAGGTCACCACCGACACCACAAGGATGACTGCTATACATACCAGAAGGCCGAAGTGTCTGGAGGTAGTTTCATGGATAATGACAGCTACTATTACCAGAAGGAGACGCCTGGCTAAGCTGAGGAATATCCACCATCGACGGTTGTCTCTGTAGAAGCTACAATACACATCAGAGAGCGGTTTCAGCTTGGGAATTCTCGTTGCGATAATCGTGTAGAATGGGAGTGGTATTATAAAGGTAAGCAACAGGACCCATGCTATGATGGCGAAGGGAAGGTGGAGGCCTCTGTAGCACTGGACAGAAGGATCATGTGTAAGGACATTCATACGGTCAAATTTAACCCCATTCAGCCCAAGAGGTCCCACATTTCGGCAGTAAAGCATCTCAAAAGTTGCCATAGCTATGTTGAGATAACTGATGAGAAAGAGCAACCAGATTCCTTGAAGAATCGAGTGTTTCCCAAGAAATCTGGATATCCGTTTAAAGTAGGACAGGAAGAATGTGGAAGCCATCAAGAGAAGGATATAGACAGGTGTAACGTATTGAAGGACAAGCTTTGTAAAGTTATCAAGATCTGCTGTGATGCAGAGGTTGAAAGTAAAGTTAGGGTGAAAGAAAGCTAGAAAGTTGAAGACTTCATAATTATTTCGACCCACAAGAAGTAGGTAGACTGCTTGTGTGAAGAACAGGAAGGAATCAATAATAGGAGTGGCTCCAATGTTGAAAAAGAACACCATCACGACCATAACTAGACCCAAAACTAGAGTTAACACGAGAGAGAAGCTATAGTGTTCAGGTTTGTTCTCACAGTCACGACAAGTCTGAGAAAAGAAATAATAATAATAATAATAATAATAATAATAATAATAATAATAATAATAATAATAATAATAATAATAATAATAATAATAAATAATGTTTTTATGAAGTCAGGTGACAATGTGACAACATCAATAATAGTAAAACTTACTGATGAGTAAAGGGTTACAGCATAACCCTTCCTGCACCTCCCACACAGAGGACCAACCCTATTCTTGGCACATGGAAAACTCTCGTTTGCTACCACCCAATTAGAACTGTAATCTCCATTGCAATAACCCTGACTACACAGCTCGATGGAGAACACAACATCGGACTGGTACAAAACAACATCAGATATGTTACTGGTGAAGCACTTGACAGGAGCACCACCTCCAGGACCGATAAGGTTATTGTATGAAATTACATCAACAGGATCAAACTCGTTTACTCCAAGCCGGGTATAGTTCTCTGACACATAAGAGGGAGGATTGATCATTGATGCTGAGGTAAGACAGGATATGGTCGGAGGAAATTCTGATAAATTTCTAACATCTTCTTCCTCTTTTCCATTTCTGGGAATAAACCCTGCCCACAATGAGCCTCCGAGCTGTACGGTGTAACCGTATATGCACACACTAGGAATAGATTTAACAATATTGCTGAATGAAACAGGAGATCTTGGTCCTGAGAAGCAATGGCAAGCCAATGGTTGGTAGAGTGGTTGGTTAGGGTCTAAAGGTATCCGCTGGGTGATGCGATAAGGACCTTCTATTAGCTCCTGAACCTATTTACAACAGAACTCCTTATAAACATTATAATCTTCCACAATAAGGACAACTAAAAATGACAGTAGACCTGATCCCAATGTGTCCCTTATTCAGAGGTTCCACTGTGCCACAAGGGACAGTAGACCTGATCCCAATGTGTCCTTTATTCAGAGGTTCCACTGTACTACAAGGGACAGTAGACCTGATTCCAATGTGTCCTTTATTCAGAGGTTCCACTGTACTACAAGGGACAGTAGACCTGATCCCAATGTGTCCCTTATTCAGAGGTTCCACTGTACCACAAGGGACAGTAGACCTGGTCCCAATGTGTCCTTTATTCAGAGGTTCCACTGTACTACAAGGGAAATATGCTCCTTATTCAGAGGTTCCACTATTATTAGAACTGTGTAACAACATCTGACCTTTGTGACATTGAGGAGCGTAGGGGGAGGGAAGTATCCCTTAGGGCATTGGGCCAACTGGAAGGGGATCAGGAGCTCCACATCTTGACCTATGATCTGTGAAGCAGCCACTACTCTAAGGTGTCCCTCAGTACCTGGAGCACCAACTAGAGCTAAGCGTGACAGAGGTTGGTTTGGTGTCAGATATATCCTATGATAGCAAAAAAAAAAAGGAGATCATTTTTACTCTTTCTCCCTCTTTCTACTTCCCCCTCCCTCCCTCTCCTCTTCCCTTCTCCCTCTCCCTCCCTCTCTTTCCTCTTCCTCCCTCCTCTCTTCTCTTCAGCTCCCCCCTCTCTCCTTCCTCCCTCATCTTCTTCACCTCTCTCTTCACCTCTCTCTTCCTCTCTCTCCCCTCTCTCCCCTTCCTCCTCCTCCTTACCTGTCTTCAATACCATACTGTAATCCATTGTACTGTATCAGTGCACTTGGTGTTCCAGGAACATAGGTCACTGACAGATAGAGGTTATAATATACATAGTTTAACAAGTGGTCCGCCAACTGGACAGTCAGGTCAAACTGTTCCCCCGGAGCTGGGCTAAGAACTAGGTTCCCAGGATCTGGTTCTGGACATTGGGAACGAGTTACTTCTGGAGGTTGCATCCATGTGCTATCAATGGCTGCCCAGGGAGAGATTAGTTTGCTGATATTTGGGGGGAGGCCTGTACCGGGTTTATTGAAGACAGAGCCTCTAAGTTCATTGTTGAACTCACGAAGACCACACTCCATGTCAGGATGACGGTAAAACCTGGAGATGAATGGCATCATTAGTACATGCACACACACACACCATACCACACACCATACCACACACCATACTGCACACCATACCACACACCACATACAACACAACACACAGACCACATACCACACACACACCACACGCACACTATACATATACTCACACCACATGAAGAGTGTGTCTACACTCACGTGGATTCTTGAAGTGCATGTGAGCAGTTTGGAAGAAGATACGTCACACTATTCACCATCTTAAAGCACCTTGTGGAGGCACCATAGAAGAAGATGAAGCTTGGGCCAGTTGATGCACCTTGCAAGGGGTCAGAGTCCTGACTGACGTTGTATAGAATTGTTCCATCACTGGGCAAAGGTAGAGATGAATCTACCTCTGCTGAAACAAAGTTGGATGTGAGGCAACCTTGCAAACTGAAGGAATGGATGTCGTGGCCGTTGTACAGAGCAAAGTTACCACTAAAAATGAATCTTGTACTCCTCTATAATGAGATAGAGGGTGAGAGATAAAGGGAGTAGGAAGATGGAGGAGGGGAGGTGGTGGAATGATAAGGGGATGGTGGGGAAGATGGAGAGAAGTGTGGCAGGAAGGTGGAGGGAAGGTGGAGGGAAGGTGGAGGGAAGGTGGAGGGAAGGTGGAGGGAAGGTGGAGGGAAGGTGGAGGGAAGATGGAGGGAAGAGTGTTGACATTTTTTATTTAGGCAGTGATGCTCTTGCATAGTAGCAGTTAATCAAAAATATACAATTTGATGCTTTTTATAGTGGGGAAAATTAATACTGAGCAGAAGTTTTTGTTGGTATGGTTCTCCAACACAACTCTGGTTTCTCAAGTAACCCCTTGTAAAGAATCCCCCCCCCCCCCATCTTACACTCTCTCCAATTCCTCTGAGTTCATTCCCAAACATGATAAAGCAGGAGCCAAAGTTTCCCTCTGCACGGCTATGATTATACTCCACAGCAAGCAGGGAAGAACTAGAACTGTCGGCACTTATCGCTCCACCTTGAAAGGCTATATTGTCCTTAAATGACCCACTGGTAACCCCAGACATCTCCACCTTTTAAGATAAAAATTATGAAGTTAGTATTGGGTGTGTCAATAGAATTATATTATTATCTCGCCTAAACATGGTACTACTGTTATCTGGATTTACCCTGCTTCCTTCCATGACATTGAGGGCTCCACCAGCACTAGCTCTGTTGCCAGTAAATGAGACCACACCTTCCATGGTCAGTAACGAGGCACGAAGGAGTACTCCACTTCCTACGTTCCCATAGAATTCACTGCACATGGTTCACACTTATATAAACCACTGAAAGTTTGGTCACTAAAGTGAATTATTGCGAAGAGGGCTTTAGAGAAAAAATTTAAGAAATTTTCATTTTTTTGTAGGTACCATAAAATTGAATCTACTAAAATGTTATAGATTTATGGCAATTTAATACAACCTTTAACTTTCCCCCTGAGATATAGGCCACAGATTCCTTTAATTCAATTGTCCTAAGGTATTCTGGAATAGAGAGAACTTCCTTGAAATCTGTGACAATATTCCACTGATATCGAGATTGATTCTAACCTTATTCCACTGATATTGAGATTGATTCTAACAGCATTCACCACACCCTCACTTATTTTAGCTGAGTTATTCTGGAAGACACACCCACTCAACTCTGCATCCACTAAAGGAAGGGCAATTGGATCAAAGGCTCCTCGCTGCTGAAGCCATGAAGGGTCATTGAGCAAAAATATTCCACTCCCAATCTCAGCAGAATTATTGAAAAAGGAACTGTTAGAAATTTTTATCCTGTTTCCTTCTCTGCCTGAAAGAAAAGCCACAAAGATTCCACCTCCTTCAAAATTGGCATGGTTGCCAAGAAAATCACAGTCTTCAAATTCTAATATGCTATTGGCTGGTGCAGAATAAAAATAAGCCGACACCCCTCCACCATAGCGGACACGATTTTTCTGGAACTTGCATCTCTGAAACAGCACAGAATTATTGTCAGAAGTCCCACTATATCTTACAACCACACCATTGGCTTTAGAATTTAGTATCCCTGTGAAATTGGAGTCTCTGACCAGAACAAGGTTGTTAATGGATTGACCTCTGAACCTTAATCTCATTGCAACGGCACTCTTACTGGCTTTTTTGTAGCTGTCTTCGGGTGCATCATTATTGGCAATATCCCTGAATATGCATCTGCTCACTATAAGGGAGAAGGGTATGAGTGCTGACTGTTCTCCATTGCAGAATTCACAACCATGTGTTACATCCAAAGCTAAGAGGTTCAGATTGTCACTATCCTGGAATGGGTTACCATAAAATTCATTATCAAATAATCTGATTTCTCCTGCACATTGCAAAAGCTGTACACCAAAGCTGCCAATAGCAGTGATTGTGAAACGACAATTTGTGATCTGAATGACGTTACACTCTCTAAAATGAAGAGTAGCTCTTCCAATCGTTGAAGTTGCAAAGTTTAAGTTCTCTATCGAGATATTAGTGGAACTGACAAACTCAAATATCCCTCTATTCCCACCGAGATATTCACTAATAATGGTGTTATTGGACTCCAAACCTGTTATCCTAACATTGGTCCAGTTTACCAAGCAAATTGGAGGAACAGTATTCCTCTCTCCCATAAAATAGATTGTGGTGGAGTCTCTGCCGTCTGTAGAACCACTGGAGAGGTAACAGGTGACCGAGTTGTTATTGAACTGGTTGCTTTGAGCGAGGATGAGGGTCAGATTGTTGCAGGGATCTTGAGGTGAGCGACCACAGGTAGTTATATTTGCAGAACCATTGGGCGAGATGTACCAAACGACATCCCTGGCGCTAGCACTGGGACAGAGTACCAGGACAAAGACTAGAGTTGCGGAGACACCACAAGAACTTGCACCCATCGTTTACCTAGATAGCTAGCTACCTAAACCCGCAGAGGGAGGAGCTCGTGATTAACAATAATATCAACCGCACCCATTAAAAAAAAAAAAAAAAAAAAAAAAAAAAAAAAAAATTAATAATAATAATAATAATAATAATAATAATAATAATAATAATAATAATAATAATAATAATAATAATAATCAAATTTTTTATAGATCATTGTTCCTTCTCCCAAAGTTTAAAAGTTCTATCATAAGAAGCAGTAGCAATGTATTGTTGATCTGCAAGTATAAAGAACACAGATCTCAATGTAACTATAGGAATAAAGGACACACTGGGATCAGGTCTACTGTCCCTTGTAGTACAGTGGAACCTCTGAATAGAGGACACATTGGGATCAGGTCTACTGTCCCTTGTAGCACAGTGGAACCTCTGAATAAAGGGACACATTGGGATCAGGTCTACTGTACAGTGGAACCTCTGAATAGAGGACATATTGGGATCAGGTCTACTGTCCTTTGTAGCACAGTGGAACCTCTGAATAAAGGGACACATTGGGATCAGGTCTACTGTCCCTTGTAGTACAGTGGAACCTCTGAATAAAGGACACATCGGGGTCAGGTCTACTGTCCCTTGTAGTACAGTGGAACCTCTGAATAAAGGACACATTGGAATCAGGTCTACTGTCCCTTGTAGCACAGTGAAACCTCTGAATAAAGGGACACATTGGGATCAGGTCTACTGTTCCTTGTAAGGAAGCTGTCCTTATCTCCAACATACCAGGGGATAGGTCTACACACATGACCTTGCCTTCATGACCAGCCAAAGTCTTGAGTGGAGTCCAGCCAGGATGAGCCCACACCTTGGCCGTGTTGTCATAGGAAGAGGTGATAATAAAGTCTCCTTTCTCATCTAGATATAGAACAAGAAACTTCAAGACACTTTCCATGGAAAATATTGTAGGGAATTAAACTGTACAACACATACCTCTATTCCCAGGGAGCTAACTGTACAACAACATACCTCTATTCCCAGGGAGCTAACTGTACAACAACATACCACTATTCCCAGGGAGCTAACTGTACAACAACATACCACTATTCCCAGGGAGCTAACTGTACACAATTACTTTGAAATTTGAGATGTGATACTAAGTTAGTATGGGATGGGATAGTGTATATTCTGCCACGCCTCCTGATATCCCAGATGTCCACAGTGTGATCATCACCTCCTGTACCCACATGGTACCTAAAACAGAGAGACAGACAAAATCAATGATAAGATCGGCTTTTCCCCCTAACATTGATTATTTCCTACCCATTCTGGGAGATATCCATAGCCAGTACACACTTGAGATGGCTGTCAAGGAGCATAATACACTTTCCAGATCTCAAATCCCACATTCTGCCGCAGCCATCCAGGCCACTAAAATTTACACATAGTACAGTGACAACCCTTTACCACAATCATTGCTCTAGTAATTTAGAGGTAAGATAAAATGCATTAGTCATAAGACATACCATGAGCCTGCTAAGGAACCATCAGGGTGGAAACAGATGTTGTAAACTGGTCTGGAGTGTCCTTCCTGTTAATAAAGCAGTTTGATAAACACAGAAGTGTCTTGGGAGAGAGGGGGCCAGACATTTTGAATCAAAATGTCTTGATTTAGAAGGGTAGCCTCATTTCAGGGAGTGCAGTTTATTAGTGTTACTACACTGCTATTCCTAATATTTTAATAGTGTGGTCAGAGGAATTCTACTGCACACAGGTTTCCATGGGGGGGGGGGGGGTCCAACTTGTGGTTGGAACAATATGTGCATGACAGCATGCACGCACGACACACACACACACACACCTGATGAAGAATCTCAGTCTGTGTCTGGAGATCCCATAACCTCCACGAATGGTCAAAGCTAAAGAAACACAGCAACAGTTACAAGAGAGATGGACTGAATGTAAATCTTGTGATAAACCTACCATGCTGTTCCCAGAAACCGTCCAGAAGGATGGTAAGCTAGACGAGACACCCGTTGAAAATGACCCTCTAACTCAGCCACAGGAGTATCACTGAATTACGTAAAATGTATCTTAATAAACAGAGACAAGCACCAAACTCACTTCTCCATGTTCCAGAGACAAACAGATCCATCTGCAGCACAAGAGGCCATGGATGCTGACAATGGAGAGAGAGACATGGTAGCCTCAGGATGAAATACAATGGCACCAGCCCTTTCATTGTGCCCTTGAGTGGAGAATAAGAAAGCACATACAGGGTTATCAATCAGTTCAGACATGCAGTTATTAAAGTATCCATGTATAATCAGGTATGTGTTATAAACACAAATGAACTTTCAAAGGTGCCCCGCCTCCTTTTACTGGTTGAATGTGTTCAGGCCATTTGGTGAGGAAAAAGTAATGTTCATGTCCTAAAAGCACGGGTGGCCTCTCTATCCACATTATGTAAGGAGTCTGTGATGTAACCATCTCTTCATATTGTCTAATAGCTAAGAATCTGAGACATACCTCTTAACACTCGGATCAAATTACAGTCGGGAATAGACCATAGTTTACACAGACCACTCCTACAGAAGTGAAGAAAATATTATCACCCACTCACCCCCTCTCCCACCCACTCACCCCCTCTCCCACCCACTCACTCACCAGGATGCAGTAGCCAGAAGTTTAGAATTGGGAGAGAATTGGCAGTAGGCTATTGGTCGATCATCACCAATCTGACTGCACGAGTTTGTTAATAGCTGTAGTACATGGAAAGATGAAGAGATGTAGATATAATTGGCCACCCTGAAATGAGGACACCTCTGTCTACAGTGGAACCCCTCTATTCCAACACCCTGAAATGAGGACACCTCTGTCTACAGTGGAACCCCTCTATTCCAACACCCTGAAATAAGGACACCTCTGTATACAGTGGAACTCCTCTATTCCAACACCCTGAAATGAGGACACCTCTATATACAGTGGAACCCCTCTATTCCAACACCCTGAAATGAGGACACCTCTGTCTACAGTGGAACTCCTCTATTCCAACACCCTGAAATGAGGACACCTCTGTATACAGTGGAACCCCTCTATTCCAACACCCTGAAATGAGGACACCTCTGTCTACAGTGGAACCCCTCTATTCCAACACCCTGAAATGAGGACACCTCTGTCTACAGTGGAACCCCTCTATTCCAACACCCTGAAATGAGGACACCTCTATATACAGTGGAACCCCTCTATTCCAACACCCTGAAATGAGGACACCTCTATATACAGTGGAACCCCTCTATTCCAACACCCTGAAATGAGGACACCTCTATATACAGTGGAACCCCTCTATTCCAACACCCTGAAATGAGGACACCTCTGTCTACAGTGGAACCCCTCTATTCCAACACCCTGAAATGAGGACACCTCTATATACAGTGGAACCCCTCTATTCCAACACCCTGAAATGAGGACACCTCTGTCTACAGTGGAACTCCTCTATTCCAACACCCTGAAATGAGGACACCTCTATCTACAGTGGAACCCCTCTATTCCAACACCCTGAAATGAGGACACCTCTGTCTACAGTGGAACCCCTCTATTCCAACACCCTGAAATGAGGACACCTCTGTCTACAGTGGAACCCCTCTATTCCAACACCCTGAAGTAAGGACACCTCTGTATACAGTGGAACCCCTCTATTCCAACACCCTGAAATGAGGACACTTCTGTGTTAAGGACACTAAATAAATAACAGCTTGTATTTAAACACACTAAAACTTTATCCACCCCCAAATTTATGACATTAAGGTGTCAGTTACCCTTAATGCTGGTGTTAATTTGTCAAACATTATCCTCGATAATATTAATTTTTTACTTGTGTGTGTGTGTGTGTGTGCGAGAGCGTGTGTGTGGGTGGTGTACATAACCTCAGACATTTGTCAGATAATTAAATTTGTTGGCTAGCATAATTCGATAGCAAAAAAGAATCCGAGTTTCTCTTATTTACAAAATATCTAAAGAAGGCCGGCCACAGCCGTGATTTTATTTCTACTTCTTGTCTACACTACCTCTGGTTCGGGAGGGATGGATATTCATCAGATATGAAATTTCAATTTTTAAAAATTAAAGTTGGAAAAATAGATTAAAAATGCTGTTACTTGGTTTTGGAATGTTTCAAGGGGAAATGCATCCGTCCCGCAAATTGTCTATGTAGACAATAGTACAGAGCTCATAAAAATTCAGGAACTCTTCGGGACTCTTCTTGAATTTTTGTAAATAGTAAGTTTTTAGTGTTCATACAGATCTAAATGTAACTCTGTGCTACCTTATAGCTTGTCCTTCTCTTAGATACTATAAGATGAAGCAAGAAAAGCAGATCATTTTGATATCAAATATATAGTATAAATATAAATTTTTAATGAATTTTTAAAAGTGATGTATATTATGCATTCCTGGATTAACGGTGGAGTAACCCCCACCTTAAGAGGCTCCACTGTACCTTAAACACTCACCATAACTACATTCCTACACACTCACTCTGAGTTTCTTGTTGAGTTCTTGCCTTCTGGCTGCCTTTTCTGGGCCAGGCCTCCTAGCCTCATCACGTGCTAACCTAAGTCTTTCCCTAGCTCGGGGGATTGAATAATCGGCAATCCAGTATCGAGCAGAGAGAAGCTCAGTAATACCCTCATGAAACCACACCTCACTGTCTTCATCCTAGATAAGGGTGAAAAGAGTTTATTGTGGAGACCTGAGGAAGGTATATGTCAAGTGGACAAGGCTAAAAAAAATAATTATTCCAGCTGAAGAAAATAAGCCCTCAGAAAAAATAGGTACTTAATTATGAGATATGTGTAATTTTAAACAATATGAAAAGTGTGTTTTATTTGTAGTCATGCACTGCTCCCTATACATAATTGGCAGAGTTTCTGTCAAGGTCAAGGAGTGTTTGATGAAGATCGCTGTTGCATGAGTTGATACAGAGCTAACTAACAAAGAAGCAGCAAAACTACACCAAATAACGGCATATGTGCACTTACATCCAGTTTACTCGGGTCAATAGAAGAAACATTGATAGCTTCCACCTTTACTCCTTTATCAGCTGTGTAATAACAGGTATCCGAATGATAAGGGAAAAATAATCAGGGACGGCAATAACAGGTGGAGGGTGAGGAAGAAATAATTCAGAACAGGTGGAGGATAAGGGAGAAATAATCAGGGATGGTAATAACAGGTGGAGGGTGAGGAAGAAATAATTCAGAACAGGTGGAGGATAAGGGAGAAATAAGTGGGGGGAGGGCATACTCACCTAGGTCAGCAATCAAGGATCTTAGTCTCATCCTCCTCTCGGCTGGGCCCTCACCAAATAGACCTGGAGAAGACAAAGAGGCAGCAGAAATAAGGTCATTTAAACCCTGGTCTCTGCACCATTACCTTAGCAAGATCACTCACATATTGGCTCCTTCAAGTCTCGCAAACGAACCTTGACCTGTGCATCGTCTGTCGGAACAATAATAGAACTGACCTAAAAAAGGCACTCTAAAAAGATAAGAGTTGAAAACCAGATTTCTACTCACCTTCTTCCTGCGTTCAAACTCAGCCAACAACTCATTCTGCCTTCTCTCAGGGATTTTAGTAACTTCAAGAATGCTCTCACCACCTATACACACAGAGTAGAGTTCACTGTCTACACATTATTCCCATGACAATAACTACTACAGTAAATAGAGGCTTATAGCACTTTTACTTGTATTGCCACAGTAGGGTATAAAAACTACCAGAAAAGACCAATTAATTAGACTGACACCTCAAGTGTAGCCATGAATATTATTAGTTCACCACATCTAATTACCACCAAACCCATGCATTCTTACAACTACTACCAGCCATAAACACAGCCAGAGTCAAATGAATCTACAAAAAGGGCTTTTGTCGTCAGTGACACAGAGGAAGCACCTTAATAAGGGGCATCCTCTGCGGAATCGTTATCAAGAGATTTCGGAAGCATAATTTTTGGAAAAGAGGGCTGTCAAATTTCCGTTGAAAGGACGCCCCAAAATATGTAACACTATTACAAAAACATGTTAGTCTGTATCTGCAGCTGTGACTTTTAACACCAGAAAACATTCTTCTCATGACCAAGGAAACTACAACTATACACTAGCTCTTTGCTCAACTCCTGGTGGGTCCTATTTAGAATATTTTTTTATTATGTCTTATTTAGATAAGGGAGGCTTTCCTACTATTTATTTTGCCACTTACTAAGATCTAGTTATGGACAGCCTTGGCTCTTGAAAAATTTGCCAGTAGCTCTTTGATTAGTGCTAGTCTTACAGTACCAGCATGCTACACTACTCAAGACTACTCCTATATAAAGCACACCAACCATTTGAAATGTTGATGTTGCCTGCTTTGATGCCAGCTAACACTGCTGCCGATACACCCACATTTTCCTGCCCATCAGCATTAGCTCGCTCAAGTCTCTTAACTTTCTCTCCTTCTTCGAGACTACCGAAGTGTACTCGTGCCTTCTTTGCAGCTGGCTCCATTTTAAAAATTATTCCAGCTAGAGGTCAAGGGGCAAGTATCTAGATGCTGATTCAGCAAAATGACGTCATAAGGGTTGCTTGCTTTTCTGCCTGCCAGCCAGGAATTGCGTTGTCTCATTGTTCATTAGTAAATAAACTGTAGTATAATTTTATAGCCTGTTAGTAAGTTGACTAAAGATGCCTGAAAACGATAGGAAATTTGGAACATTCTGTGTGTTCTCAACAAGAAGCTGTGGGACTTTATCGGCCATAAGTGAGTGGTAGCTAGCGTCATCTTTTTCTTTTAATTAACTTTCCTTCCCCACATAGTTATCTTGCTGTGTGGCTTCATTACTATCATCCCTCTCCCCTCAACACTGGCAGGGAGTATTACTAGATGTATTCCAACAGGGCTACTACTCATGTGAGTCTATTTACAACTGAAAGTGCTATAGCTATGTTGACTGAATTAGATTAAGTGCTGTTTCAATGTTCTTCATGGAAGCTACTGTACTGGGCTACTGCTTTGACAGAGTGTCATTTCTCGTTGCTGTCAGCAAATACCTCACCAACTGGATCCGGTTTGTGGTTTACCTAGTGTAAGTTAAAAGTGAGTTCTTTGTTACAAAGAAGTTGCTATGGTATGAGGTGATTGTCAATTAAAGAGATGGTTTCTAAGGAAGATTACCAGACCCATTATTCTAATTGTTCGTGCAGGAAATATTTTCTTAAACATGGGGTATCATTACATCTGTAATATTCAATAAGATTACTGTAGAATACTGTAAGGAAATTCACACATAGAAGCACTCTAAACATGTAATTGATAGATGAATGTGTGCTATGTAGCTAGATTGTACACAAATTCAGCCATCTGAGTTTGAAGCCATATAATATATATCAGCTGTTCTTTCTACTCCAGAGGTAGCAAGCCAGCAGCAGACCTAGCCCAACCCCCCCTCTATATACATCATTAAGTGGTGTAATGACGCTGTTTTAAGTTTGCAAAAACATTTAAAGAAGTTCAGCTAGCAGAATCTTCATAAATCTGTGGACTTCGTTCATGATCTAGCAACACTATTTTCAAGCTTGTGTATAAAAGTGAAATTGATGATCTAGCTAAACTAGCTCAACTCATAGTAAACCATATGGCAAACCAATAGCAACTTTGCATGATGTAATAATGGAACTGATTATTGTGACATGATGTAACTTGTACTGTTTGTTTATAGCTTTTCAACTATTCCAATCCTCCTCTGGTGTATCTCTGCCTCCACCATCATCTGTCTAGGTCTCTTCTTTCTGGTGGCTGCCCTGAACTTCATGTTGGCCATTGGACTCAAGTGAGTTGACTTCTCAGTGATATTATAACTGTTGGAGTCTGAAATGAGAGATTTCTATTATGGTGCACATTAACCTTCTCTTAAGGGTGTTCATACACCCTCCACCTAAAAACAATTACATCTGTCACAATCTGATTACCCTTTCTGAACATGCCCATCCTACCCCACTTAGTTAATGATGTGTAGGTGAAAATAGGATATCATCAGCAAGGATTATTTTTAAACCATAGAGGGGATCATTCTGATGCTCGTGCTCGAATGACCTTATCTGTACTAAAGGCAGAATCTGGAGATGAAAGTGAAGGCCTTACAGACACCAAAGAAGCTGAGACCTAAACTCAAAGAATCTCCATGATGACCCAATATCATTCTCCTCTGGTTCTATTGGTACATTACACACTGGCTATTCTCAATCAACCATCACATGTTTCAAGTATAATATAATATTATTAATAGTCTATGCTATGAACTGCTTCCAGCTGTCTTTTAGTTTACTTCTTGAGGAGTTGTAAGTGGACCTGAAATAAGAGAGCAATATTCTCGTTCAGACTTAAATATTGGTGGCAAACCATATAGTTATCGTGTTTTAAAACTTTTGATTCAACTAAGGGGGTTAAATCCCAAAGGCCAACATCAAGTCTTGGAGTCCTCCTATCCTATCAAGTCTTGGGCAAATCAAGGCCTCACCAACTTGATAACAACCCTTTCATTAATTTACTCAGTGTTCTCCCCTTTCCAGGTTTCCTTCAAACTATGTTTTACTCACTGTGTTCCCACTTTTCCAAAGTCTAATAGGTTTCCTTCAACTCTGTTATTAGGTTTGAAAAGATGAGAATCTCTTCCTCGTCCACTTTCACCAAGCTGGCCATACCTCGAGTAGACTAAGGGTTTAGCAAATCCAAAGCGTTCATAAGAATGGTCATAAGATGTGTTGTGAGAGCATAAAATTGGGTTCAATTTAGTGTATGTGTTTCTTCCTTCCCTCAGTTTTAAAAATGGTGCTGTGTCACCCTTCATGACGGCATTACCAGCATTAGTAGTGTAACTCCAATGCTTACTTCCAATGTTAGTGGTACTGTACTTAGTGGCTCCAGGAGAGTTAGTTCTACCTATCTCACAACCTGTAATGATGTTTCTATTCTTGACTGAGAGTCTGCCTTGTTGGGATCTATTTCCACTCTGTTTAACACAGTCTGGTGTCCAGTTGAAGTTATCGGGCAATCTGTGTATAGACTTGGAGATCACTGGTTTTGGCTCATCTCTGAGTGGTGGATCCAGTGGTACAGGTAGGGTTGAGTTCAAGGTTGTACCCTGTTCCTGGCTGCTAGGAGTTGTCATAGTAACTGTCTCGGTTGTAGACTTTGTCTTATTAAGAGAATTTGATGGAGTGATTTTTAAGTTGTCATTATTGTGATTGGAGATTTGATAATGTGAACTGAACTGCTGGGAGATGGGTTCAAGCTTTGAGCTCTTTCTGGTGTTCCTGAGATCTAAAGAGTTTTCCTCAATGCTCTAGAGAATACAGTGGAACCCCTCTATTCCAACCCCCTGAAATGAGGACACCTCTGCATACAGTGGAGCCCCTCTATTCCAACACCCTGAAATGAGGACACCTCTGTATACAGTGGAACTCCTCTATTCCACCCCACTGAAATGAGGACACCTCTGTATACAGTGGAGCCCCTCTATTCCAACACCCTGAAATGAGGACACCTCTGTATACAGTGGAACTCCTCTATTCCACCCCACTGAAATGAGGACACCTCTGCATACAGTGGAGCTCCTCTATTCCAACCCCCTGAAATGAGGACACTTCTGCATACAGTGGAGCCCCTCTATTCCAACACCCTGAAATGAGGACACCTCTGTATACAGTGGAGCCCCTCTATTCCAACCCCCTGAAATGAGGACACCTCTGCATACAGTGGAGCCCCTCTATTCCAACACCCTGAAATGAGGACACCTCTGTATACAGTGGAACTCCTCTATTCCACCCCACTGAAATGAGGACACCTCTGTATACAGTGGAGCCCCTCTATTCCAACACCCTGAAATGAGGACACCTCTGTATACAGTGGAACTCCTCTATTCCACCCCACTGAAATGAGGACACCTCTGCATACAGTGGAGCCCCTCTATTCCAACCCCCTGAAATGAGGACACTTCTGCATACAGTGGAGCCCCTCTATTCCAACACCCTGAAATGAGGACACCTCTGTATACAGTGGAACTCCTCTATTCCACCCCACTGAAATGAGGACACCTCTGTATACAGTGGAGCCCCTCTATTCCAACACCCTGAAATGAGGACACCTCTGTATACAGTGGAACTCCTCTATTCCACCCCACTGAAATGAGGACACCTCTGCATACAGTGGAGCCCCTCTATTCCAACCCCCTGAAATGAGGACACTTCTGCATACAGTGGAGCCCCTCTATTCCAACCCCCTGAAATGAGGACACCTCTGTATACAGTGGAGCCCCTCTATTCCAACCCCCTGAAATGAGGACACCTCTGCATACAGTGGAGCCCCTCTATTCCAACCCCCTGAAATGAGGACACCTCTGTATACAGTGGAGCCCCTCTATTCCAACCCCCTGAAATGAGGACACCTCTGCATACAGTGGAGCCCCTCTATTCCAACACCCTGAAATGAGGACACCTCTGTATACAGTGGAACTCCTCTATTCCACCCCACTGAAATGAGGACACCTCTGTATACAGTGGAGCCCCTCTATTCCAACACCCTGAAATGAGGACACCTCTGTATACAGTGGAACTCCTCTATTCCACCCCACTGAAATGAGGACACCTCTGCATACAGTGGAGCCCCTCTATTCCAACCCCCTGAAATGAGGACACTTCTGCATACAGTGGAGCCCCTCTATTCCAACACCCTGAAATGAGGACACCTCTGTATACAGTGGAACCCCTCTGTTCCAACCCCTGAAATGAGGACACCTCTGTATTAATGACATTTAAATAACAGCTTGTGTATCAAAACTTCACCCCCTGAAATGAGGCCCTTTAATCAGTATAGAGACAATTGTACTAACCTTTACATGTTTTGAAAAATTGATCACAAACCACATAATGATTAGCCTATAAAAAGAGTGTCAATTGACTATATAGACTTTAAGAGGTTTTAGTTCACCTACCTGTCTCATATAGGAACACAGTCCATAATGCTTCTTCAAGAATGCCAGAAACTTTGTTGATGGTCTGTCAATGGCAAGCTCAAATGGCTTGACTTCTTCTTCCTAGAACAATGACATTGTATGTAGCAACAATAAATAGTAATAATTACATTGTACACACATACAAAACCAGAACAAGGTAAACAAAACAACAGTACCTATAGCAACTAAACTTAAGATACTTGCCTCAATCATGGCTTCAAACAGTTTCTTCCCACAGCCGCTTCTCTGTGTGGACTCATGGACGTAGAAATCAAGCACACTAATTGGTTCCACTTCATGTTGAATGCCACTAATATCCTAACAAAATAATATCTTTTTCCACTCCTTTTTGCTTCAATAAATGTGACATACATTTAGAAATAATTTCCGTTTCCCTACTTTGAGTATCCCTAATACTACTCCTCTTCCACTATATAGAGTAAATTATTTCAAATGACTGTAACCATGGTTACTTAGTTACCTCTCTTGCACTCCTTTCAGAATATAAAGGATATCATTGTTGTATATAAGTTTCTGGTAGGTGGTGATAGGTACACGTATACCTTGAGCCTGTAAATAGTGCCATTATCAGGTCAGGTCATTATTTTAGGCTTTTCTTTACTGACCCTGGCTGAAGCGTGTCCCATTCGGTTGACAACCTCCGAAAACCACTCCTTGTGAGCTTTGCGGATGCTTTCAAGAAGGGCAAAGCTTTTATTTAATATTGGGGTAAAAAATATATGCCTACCTTTCGCTTCTCCCCCCTACAATCCTAGTTATGGTGGAAGGAAAAAGCAAGTTCACATCGAAAGAGAAATCCATTTTACGGTGATGGTCGTCAACAATATTCTAAATAATACCATCCCATGTGGCGCTTGCTAGGATCGAGTATATGCATGCGTGCAGCATCTATGGTGCAAGTGAATGGTGGTGAAAGGTTGACTTCGTTTAGGAAAGAGCTAAATGACGAAAAATTCGACCGGAAAGATATGTCACGCTCAAGTTTTAGCCTGAATGGATGCAAAATGTCGTTCGAGTCTTCAGACCAGGAAGAAGGGGCGGAGCAAAGAGGTGGAGTTTACACCGCCTTCCACGGTGATTTTTTCGGAGAAAACTCGAGTTTGGACGAATTTGAATTTACTGAAAGTCTCCATGAAGAAAGCCACGCCCTTCAAAGAGAACCTCCAAGCCCCACCCCTCTTTCAGCAAGTGCAGCTGATGAAAGCAATATTAGTGATGAAGACGATGGCTGGATGTCCAACTCAGAAGAATTCTCTATGCCATTTGGAGGTCCTCAAGGTGAGAATTAATAAGATAAGGGTGTAGTGAAGGTGGAAGTGGAGGCTATCTATAATTCCTTCACCCCTCCACCATCTCTTCAAGGCGTAGCTGTGGTGGTACACATTGTGCTCAGAGGGATGAGCAACAAATTCTACCCATTCATGAAAATAGTAAGAGAAATAATATTCTGAACTCTAGGTAACCTCCAGCCATACAAAACTTATGGTTACGAGGAATGGGAGGATGAAATCCAGGCTGTGTTTGCTAGTAGCTGGAAAAATAACCCAGAAAAAGTCCGTGCTCTCATGAGAGAGATGTTTACAGAACATGAAGACGTGCATGACCTCGTTTGCTTCTTCTTAAGGAGACTGGGTCGGAAGAGGAATAAATATCATGGAGTCCTAAAGGTTCTCCTGGAGGAGTTCATGAACTGGAAGAAAGAGAGAGCAAAGCACCTTCCAAAGTGAGCCAGTGTTTCCCAATATCATTCAATGCCACCCAGTGTTACTCAGGGTCACTCAGTTTTACTCAGTGTTACTCAATGTCATTCTTGATTATAATGTGCAATATGAATAAGTGTTTGTAGATGCAGTGGCTATAAAAGACAGTATAATAAAATTCCACTGTCCTGTTTGGTGTAGGAATGCCTTATTGACTGTCAGACACCAGGAGGAGATACTGTCTCTCTTGACTCGTTGTAATATGCTCTACCTGGACTATCTTTGCTCCATCTTTGAGTTATGTGAGGTACCAGTGGACCAGCTAGTGGGACTGGCAAAGGAAATCCTGCATTCAAACCACCTGAAGGAAGCTGTGACTTTTATCTTCACATTGGGAATTCAGGAACACTTCAAAATGGAACAAGTATGTGGGGATATTATAGTAGAATAAAGACCATTATCCACCCTATCCTCCCTCCTTCCCTTACTTCTCCTTCCTCTCCCCTCCCCCTCCTCTCCCCTTCCCTCTCCCTCCCCCTCCCCTCCTCCTCCCTCTCCCCTCCCCCTCCTCCTCCCTCTCCCCTCCCCCTCCTCCTCCCTCTCCCCTCCCCCTCCTCCTCCCTCTCCCCTCCCCCTCCTCCTCCCTCCCCCCTCCCCCTCCTCCTTCCTCTCCCCTCCCCCTTCCTATCCCCCCCTCCTCCTTCCTCTCCCCTCCCCCTCCTCCTTCCTCTCCCCTCCCCCTCCTCCTTCCTCTCCCCTCCCCCTCCTCCTTCCTCTCCTCTCCCCCTCCTCCTTCCTCTCACCTCCCCCCTCCCCTTCCTACAGGTTCTCATTCCTCTGGTGGCTCTAGACAAGATTAACTTAATTGAGAAGTAAGAGAAATAACTCTGCCCCAGGCATTTAATATGGTGGGTGTGGGTCACATGAAGCTCTAATGCTTTGATGTTGTCTCAGACTCCGCCTCCGTGCTGTATTCTTTCTAGATATGTTGAAGGGAAGAAAGAATTGCAAGAAGAGTTCGTCTCCCTTCTGGATAAACTCTGTGAACCAGACAAAGCTGAAACCCTGTCACAGTAATGGATCAGCATGTCCAGTGGATGCATGTAACAGCATGTCCAGTGGATGTGTGGATGCATGTAACAGCATGTCCAGTGGATGTGTAGATGCATGTAACAGCATGTCCAGTGGATGTGTGGATGCATGTAACAGCATGTCCAGTGGATGTGTAGATGCATGTAACAGCATGTCCAGTGGATGTGTGGATGCATGTAACAGCATGTCCAGTGGATGTGTGGATGCATGTAACAGCATGTCCAGTGGATGTGTGGATGCATGTAACAGCATGTCCAGTGGATGTGTAGATGCATGTAACAGCATGTCCAGTGGATGTGTGGATGCATGTAACAGCATGTCCAGTGGATGTGTAGATGTATGTAACAGCATGTCCAGTGGATGTTGATGCATGTAACAGCATGTCCAGTGGATGTGTAAATGCATGTAACAGCATGTCTAGTGGATGTGTGGATGCATGTTTAAGTTAACTGAACATTTAGTATTGACCAGAAATTAATGATTGTAAGTCTGATTTTTTTATAGAATCCTCTCTGACTGTGAGATTCCGAGCAACCTTCCAAACAGCAAGTTGAACTCTAGACAGCTACATAAGCTTGGCAATCGGTTTGTCATGAAATATGGACTTAACCTCGGTGAGCATAGAAGGGTTAAAAGGAACAGAATTGAATAAGAATTAGAGACTATGTTAGGCTATGGCAAACCTTAGTGACAGCTATTCCAGACACCTCGGGACAGAGTAAACTGTCTGGATTAGAGGAGTGGCCTTATTTCAGGGAGTTAGAATAGTTAAGTTCCACTGTTATACACTCATTTCAGGGAGGTTGTCCTCGTTTCAGGGTTTTGGAATAGAGGGGTTCCACTGCACACAGAGGTGTCCTCATTTCAGGGTGTTGGAATAGAGGAGTTCCACTGTATACAGAGGTGTCCTCATTTCAGGGTGTTAATAGAGAGGGTTCCACTGTATACAGAGGTGTCCTCATTTCAGGGTGTTAATAGAGAGGGTTCCACCGTATACAGAGGTGTCCTCATTTCAGGGTGTTAATAGAGAGGGTTCCACCGTATACAGAGGTGTCCTCATTTCAGAAGATCCTTTTATTAATATTGTAGATTCATTTCCTAATATAGCGAAGAAGAAGACTTTTGGTTTTCTACATCATCTCCTGCGGTCTCACTATGTGGATGTTAGTTCAATATTTGGGGTTGAGTCCTGTTGGAATGGAATGTAAAACAAGGTGTTCCCATTATCTCAGAGGACTGGTTCCACTGGGATTGGAATAGAGGGATTCCACTGTATACAGTAAAGGTCTCCATTTCAAGGAGAGGCTCCACTGTATGGGGGTTAAAATAGAGGGGTTAAAATAGAGGGGTTAAAATTGAAATAGAGGAGTTGTAATAGAAGGGTTAAGATAGAGGAGTTGAAATAGAGGGATTAAAATAGAAGAGTTGCAATAGAGGGGTTGAAATAGAAGAGTTGAAATAGAGGGGTTGAAATAGAAGGGTTACTTAATGAACGTGAAGTGTCGTCATTTATTTTGCAGGAGAGTATTACAGCAGATAACATTGAAGATCTGCTTGAGGTATGCACATATTTTATAGCTCATTCTTCATTATAACATGGATGTGGCAGTCTGTCGTGATAGGAAAGGATCATCAGATCCAGATGCAACTAATATGTGAACTTGTCCAGTTCAACGATGTCCCAGCAGCTGCCAAGTGGGCATTACGCTGTGATCTAACCAGAAAAACTCTACCTTATGCTGTCCGGAAATACTTGACTGACCACAATAATATAGGGTGTGTTTGGGGAGGGGTTATTATATCGGTGACCTGTGTTTCTTCCTGTAGAAAATCTAATGAGTGTCTGAAGTTAAATGGTTCGGGAAGGGATGAAGATGTAGTAAGATCTTGCAGATATCACGAGCTCACTCTCCCTCTCTCCAGTGTGATCTTTGTGGACAAGAGACAGTCACTCCAATATTGTTGGGAGACAATCTTGAAGGTGTGTGTGTTGGAGAGGAGGCCATATTTTATGATTTTATTACAGCCAGATACAGTGATTGGAATCGATTCTGAATGGAAGCTAGTGTATAACACTAATACTACAAGGTAATGCCACATTTCAAAATTATTTTATCACAATACTTATAATTAGAGCATGGATTATTATTACACTCTCTTAATTAAGAGTTAGATTTTGACAGGGACACACAACTCCAGAATGAAATCATATATGAAGTTGATTTTGGTACCAAAATATAGCTCTTGAAAATAAGCTTTTTATATTTATTTCTCTCTCGTGAATCACCACTTGCTAGCATTGTGGTTACATGTAGGAGTTAGTAATGTTTTCATTCCTATAATTAGAATGATAAATAATGATTATCATTTAATAATATTATTTCAGAATGGCAGTGATGCAGGTGGCAGTTGAGAGTATTGTATATATCCTGGATATGATAACTCTCCCTCAGATCATTGCACCTAAGACTCTACGTCATTTCATACAGGACTTGTTTGGCTCCAAGCATATCCTGAAGCTAGGTATGTGTGTGGGTTCTAAAGACATTTTGCCACACCTTATTTTGTGGGAAATGATATGAATATTCCTTCTGTATTCTTCCACTCTACCTTGTGTTTTCCTCAGGATATTCCTTCCTCTCTGCCTTGTATTTTCCTCAGGATATTCCTTCCTCTCTGCCTTGTATTTTCCTCAGGATATTCCTTCCACTCTGCCTTGTATTTTCCTCAGGATATTCCTTCCACTCTACCTTGTATTTTCCTCAGGATATTCCTTCCACTCTACCTTGTATTTTCCTTAGGATATTCCTTCCACTCTGACCTGAGAATGTTGGGAAAGTCATGGCCATTTGTGGCAGACATAATCTCTCATCCCCAGGGAGTTGTTGATCTGATGATACTGGACAAACAGGTCAACAAATTGTTGCAATCTTCAGATACAAAAATCCAAGAAAATAGAGCCAGACTCCCCTCTCACCCACTCCTCGAGACCACACCCACAGGAAGTGGATTTCCTGAGCATCTTGTATTGATGACATCTAAAATGTCTGTAACTGATGAAGTGAATTCAGGCGAATACAAGAAGTGTTCTTCGGGTCTGAGCTTGTTGGTGGAGCGATGCTTAGGGAAGCCTCTGGATAAATCACAGCAGCTGTCGGACTGGGAGAGACGACCCCTGCGTGATGAGCAGATGAAATATGCAGGTTGGCTAACTGGAGCTCTTTGTTGGAGGTTCTTGGTATAAGAGACGAGTGTTTATAGTGTACTGGATGTATAATACAGAGCTAGAAATAAGAGCTGGTCATTTTCTGGTCCTTTTGTCTAGACGAATCTCATCCTTTTGTTTAGAAATCTCAAACTCCAAACATTGTCTTACCAAAATATATATTGGTAAAGATGAAGACATTGTTGTCATAGTAAATTCCAGTCAAGAGATGTCTTAAGGTAGCATGGAAAGTGTTACTGAAACACCATGCATTGCAGTGTGTAGAGGGTTACTGAAACATTGCAGTGTGTATAGAGGGTTACTGAAACACTGCAGTGTGTATAGAGGGTTACTGAAACATTACAGTGTGTATAGAGGGTTACTGATAGGCAGTTATTAATTTCAACACTGTATTTATTTATTGTTGTTATTATTATTCTGTTTGTTGTCATGTATAGCATTGGATGCTCACTGTCTACTGGCCGTGTACTATTCCCTGAAAACTGCGGCTTTAGACGTGGACCCAAACTTTAATGTGACCCCTTACATCAGTGACAAGCCACACCCTCATTAAGTCCAACTGCTAATTTATTCATAATCATGCCATGCATAACCACACCCACATTATTTACACAAGACCAGTGTGCTGATGTAACCTTACTCCACACACCCCTATAAAGGCAAAGGGGAGTGGCACTATATAGATCAGTGCTTTGCTACTCAAGTACACGGCAGCTGTTGACCATTATTTTGTGGGTGTGGAGGAACACCACTTAGTTAAGACACCACTTTGAAGTCCTAGAAGTGTCACAATTGTAAAAACAATTTTCATTCCTATAATTAGAACATTCTAATTACAATTTTTAAGGTAGTGATGTAGGCAGCAGCTGGGGATATGATAGCTCTCCCTCAGTCAATAAACACCAAATCATGTCCTGTATAATGATTATTGATAAAGGAAATTAATTACACTTGATACTTGGAGAATAAAGTACACTGCTTTTATTCAAAGCAGTGATTTCTTCACACAGTGATAATGCACAGTTTTGAATGAGAAAGAAACAGTGAAGGAATGTTACCATGCGTTGAATCAGGATAAAAATGAGTTTATTCATTCAGCCAGTTATGTTATAAATATCCATGTTTATTACTATTATAGTGAAACTTGTCCAATTTCCTGTAACGGCACTGAATTAGTCATCAAATTTCCCTGAGCCAAGCTGAGAAATTACATGCAACAGGTCAGTGTTTACTCCAGAAGTGTTGTCATGACTATTATTAAAATTGGGCATCGACCCTGTCACACTAGAATTGCTATAAGTGGCATGAGCGTTGCCATTCACGACTCCAAACTCCAGGCTAGTTTCGTCCTCATCTAAGTCACTATCACTGCCAGCGTGCCTGGGAAGTGAATTCAGTTCTTGTAACCCATTTCTTAGTGTGGAGTTTGCCTCCATCAAGCTAGCTATCTTCTTCTCTTGACATTCAATGATTTCATCTTTTGCCTGCAGCCGTTTGTTTAATCTCTCAAAGTCTTTCTTTAGATGGAGTGTAGCAATTTCTGTCTGCATATTTAACCCTCTGAAAACCTTACTTCTGCTCTCCTTCACATGTCGGAGGTCATGATCTGATTGACGTTTAGCTTCTTCCATTTTACGGAATTTGTTGCTCTCCTTGTGACCTTCTTCCAGCTGTCGGTCCAGTTTACGTTGGAGTTTTTCTAAATCATTCTGAAGCCTGGCATTCTCTGCCCTCAGACGGACTATCTCCTGTTCATCGTAGTTGCTACAGAAACAGAGAGAGCCGTAACCATTCTAGGGATTCTCAATACAGAGACCGAGATCCTCAATATAATTTCATGTGGTTATTAATTACTAATCTCAGTACATATAATAGCTGTGTGTGTTATGATTCCAATTCAAGTTTTAATATTATGTGAGGCCATAAGAAATACATTGATGGCCAACAGTGGATATAGCGAAAATAAAGCAACAGTGAAATTAACCAGATCTACAGTACACAAGGTATCATGCACAGTACAACAGTGGATATAGCGAAAATAAAGCAACAGTGAAATTAACCAGATCTACAGTTGGAAGCTGTACTCTGAATCTTAATGTGGGATAACTCACTTAACTGTAGTCTCTATGGTCCGAGCATAGAAAGGCATTAAATGATCTGGAATCGAGCCTGGCAGCTGCTGGCTGGATGGACGAATACGGTTTTTCCGTACTTCTGGATCAGACTTCCTTCTTGGACTCTTTGCAGGAATGTCCAAGCTAGTAACATCAGACATGTGTCTCTCATGTGTACTGCCCGACTTTCCAGAACCAGATCTTGTTGGAACTGCAGAATGGGAATGAGTAGCTAGACTTGAAACACGCTCAGAATGAGTTGGGGACACACTTGGAGAGTTCTGTGTTTGTTCTGTGGTTCCTGAACCAGATCCATTACTTTGCATTGCCAGCAACTGAGCAGCTGATCCAACAGTGGCACGGGCCACTTGTACAGCTGCTCCTGGGGGTGGTGGACTCTGCTCGTGTAAGGGGGAGGCGGCCTGTGATTGAGCTGGCGTTGTATACTCTGAAGAACTATCAGAGTTATCTCCGCTGTTAGTACTAAACTGACTAATGGTGGTCTGCATGGCTCGTAAAGCCTCAAAGGTCGAGGTTAAGGGGTCACCTTCATCTTCCTCACTGGCCTTAGTGATGGTCTCCAGGAGGTGGGGGAGAGGCTGGATGGAGAGTTTGGTGGCATCATTGAGCTGGAGGCTTTTCAGTTGAGAGGAGAGGATGAAGTGCATGATAGAAGCCTCCCGACCAAGGTCAATATGACGTGGTTTCCATTCCACCACTGGGTGGGACTCGGGGTGTGGTGACTGAGTGGAGAGAAGGAAGGGAAATAAAAACTCTATACATCATAATCATTGCATTAGAGCTTCTCTATTCAGGACACTAATACTGCTATACATTAGAACCTCTCTATTCAGGACACTAATACTGCTATACATTAGAACCTCTCTATTCAGGACACTAATACTGCTATACATTAGAACCTCTCTATTCAGGACACTAATACTGCTATACATTAGAACCTCTCTATTCAGGACACTAATACTGCTATACATTAGAGCCTCTCTATTCAGGACACTAATACTGCTATACATTAGAACCTCTCTATTCAGGACACTAATACTGCTATACATTAGAACCTCTCTATTCAGGACACTAATACTGCTATACATTAGAACCTCTCTATTCAGGACACTAATACTGCTATACATTAGAACCTCTCTATTCAGGACACTAATGGACACTTCTTACATTAGAATCTTTCAGAAATATTGCTCTATTCAGGACACCTTGGCACCAAATTTAAGTGTCTTGATTAAAGAGGCAACTGTTCCTTGCCATCCAGGACACTTTGAAACCTTTTAAGGTGTCCTGATTAGAGGGGAGGCCTCATTCAGGACACTCCTACTTTGACACGCTCCATCAGAACATACCGAAATCTTTTTGATGAATTCCTTCATATTCTTGACCTCCTCCATAACAAAGTCATTCATGAAGCACATATATTCCTCCTTCACTCCAAAACGAGCAAAATTTGCCAGATTCTGTAGCACCTTGGCCACCAGCATCAGCTTACGAGCCGTCTTCTCGTTTGGATACTCTGAAGGATGAGGAAAAAGAATATAGTATTCCTTTAATATACAGTACTAGTATACTGTGATAGTATTCCTTTAATATACAGTCCTAGTATACAGTTTTAGTATACTGTGATGGCATTACATAGAGAGGTTACTTACCTTGGCAAAGATTGAAGAGACTTGGAGAAAGAATAGCTGGACAGAAGAAACGCAGGAAAATGGAGCCACTGATGAGTTTGAAGCAAGCATCCTCCTTGTCGTGGCCAAACTTGAGTCTGATGCTGTGAAGAGTATTCTGCAGATCACTGAAGTGAAGGAATAGAGAGGAAACAGAGAGGAAACAGATAGTCATAATCTACTCAGACATTCTACCAATAATGAATATAGTGAAAATAAGGTAACAGCGAAATTAACTAGATCTACACTTGTACTCAGATTATATTATATAGCCAAATAATTACTATAACCTCAAGTACACAATCACATGACAATATTACACCATCACATGACAATATCACACCATCACATGACAATATCACACCATCACATGACAATATCACACAATCATGTGACAATATCACATAATCACGTGACAATATCACACCATCACATGACAATATCACACAATCACATGACACTAACCTAGGAAACTTTGTGTAAGAGGAGAGAATATCTAGCCATGCCTTCTTGACAAGTTTGACAAGTGCCTCCTTGTTGTGCTGTAGGTTGCCTCCAGGCTGCATCTTCGTAGGGTCCACCTCACATTCGTCTTCATTCTCCAGCAACATGTGGATAAAGGGAGCCAGTGTCTCATGAAGATACTAAGTCAAAGAGAAGAGAGTTAATATGTCTGCATGTTTCGTGTCTGCATGTCGTGTCTTACCGTCTCACCAACCATCTTCATGTAGGTGTCAACTGCTTTAGTTGCAAAAGTGTTCCCTCTGAAAATAAGATTCTCGTTCTCTGTAAAGCAGGAAGAATGTACACGTGACCACATGTTCTTTCAAACAGCTACTAAATCTGACCTACTAACCTGTGTTTCTGACCTCTGCCATGACAATGTCACACAGGAAATCTTTGGCCTTCCCACAGACTTGCAGAATGTACACGAGAGTCTGTGCTATCTCATCCTAACACAGGAGAGAGAGACCATCACACATAAAACAGAAATGCCGATACAAGAAATTATTCCAGAGGACGGTGCTACATGACCATAAGAGAGAGGGGATGGGAGGGGAACGTACCTCCCCCCACCCCACCCACTTAGAGAACCTCAAAAGCTAAAAATGAGCTGTTATTAAAGGCTAGAGGGCATTAATACACAAGTTAGTATTTGGAACATATCCAATGTCCTTAATACAGAGGTGTCCTCATTTGGAATAGAGGGGGTTTACTGTATTGAATGAGAACAGTGATATTACAACCTTTATAGCATCATCATCTGGTGGGGTCTATAGAGCTATTTATAATAATTATTCAACTCCTATAGAGTTAATTATTTATTCACCCCCTTATAGAGTTATAATATTCATCTCCTATAGAGTTATTTATAATTTACCTTGGCTTTGGCAGGGATGACAGGTTCCAGCACCTCACAAACCACACTATAGTCATTGCTGAGAAACTGAATAACATGAGAACATGGGAGGGGTGTAGGTCAAGATATGGAAAGAGATGTTTGGTAAATATAGGCTTTACTACAACAGGACCTGCACCTGTTGACTGCCTGAGGTCCAGTAAACTACAATATAAATCAAAACACAGGGCATTTATTTTATGCTGTTTTTATTTGAAAATAAAATAGCTGTTTATTTATTTATTTATTTATTTATTTATTTATTTATTTATTTACATAGTGACTCACAAGCATAGTAGCCGATAATCATGCTTTTTACCAACACCAGGTGATTTTAAAAACTACCATAAATCTGGTATTGTTCAATTTCAAAACATAACCATTAAATAGATTTATTTGGAATAATTTAATTTCAGAATGATTCTGGCTTCTGAAAATATTTTACTTTCAAGTTTATTGTAGATTTTTTTAAATTTCACTGTTAACCAGATGAGACCTAATGTCCACAGTAACCAGTCTTTAGTTTCATGGCAAGCAGGAAACTTCAGTTTCAAGATCAGATTTTTATGTTAGTACCTTCAGAAAGTCATCATAGACCTTGAGTGGCTGTATGGTGACCACATGATAGTGAATCTTGAACCGGATAGATGGGTTCTCCTTCTCTCGTTCCTTGGCACTTGTGGTACTCCCCTTTTGTGCTGGATGCATGGTAATTTGGTGCCTACAAACACATACCCAATATCAATCTAAAAGGTTACCTCTTCTGTTAATGTACAGGCATGCAGAGAGATATCCCTATCTGGGTATTAATATAAGGGGTATGAGTATGTGTGTGGGTATGGGTAGGTCTGTGTGTGTGTATGGGTATGATATGTGTATAAGGGTACATGTGTATGTGCTGTGTATGGGGTATGTTAAGGGTAATGTGTGCATGGGTATGGAGTATGTGTATAACAGTGTGTGTGTACGGCTGTGTATGGGGTATGTGTATAATGGTGTGTGTATGGGTATGTATATAAGGGTAATGTGTGCATGGGTATGTGTATAAGGGTAATGTGTGCATGGGTATGTGTATAAGGGTAATGTGTGCATGGGTATGTGTATAAGGGTAATGTGTGCATGGGTATGTGTATAAGGGTAATGTGTGCATGGGTATGTGTATAAGGGTAATGTGTGCATGGGTATGTGTATAAGGGTAATGTGTGCATGGGTATGTGTATAAGGGTAATGTGTGCATGGGTATGTGTATAAGGGTAATGTGTGCATGGGTATGTGTATAAGGGTAATGTGCGCATGGGTATGGGGTATGTGTATATATGGTCATGTGTATGTGGCAATCAGCAGTCGGGGACTGTCACTTAACATTCCACAAACATACCACTTCTCATGTGTCTGTCCACTCTCCAGGATGAGTGCCGGTATCTCCACCTTCCCCAGCTCCATGGATGGCCCTCTCCTCCTTCTATTGTAGTTCTCACGATGCACCTTCACCATGATGGAACCAAGTGGAGGCAAGTCACTAGGGAGAGAATGAAAATAATATCCTAATATTAGTATTCTGAACAGTATCCTAACATTAGTATTCTCAGCAATATCCTAATATTAGTATTCTTAACAATATCCTATTCTTAGTACTATTCCTAGTAGAGGTCAGAAAACAAGTGTTTCTATATAGAGCCACAATATAACAATCTGTAGACTGGACAGTAAACTACTGTAATACACAGCACAAACAGTTATTATGCTGTCAGGTAGGTAGTATTCTAGTATACTGAATGGTATACTGATAGGTAGTATTCTAGTATACTGAATGGTATACTGAGTGGTGTACTGAGTGGTATACTGAGTGGTATATTGTACTAGATATACATACAACAACTGTAGAACACTAGTTTGATAGACTAACTCAAATATGAAGGGTTCTCCCCAGAAGAGAATGTCATTCATGACCTTACAGCAGGTCTGTGCATAGAGGATCCTGTTGAGGTAGATCTCACAGAAATACTTCTTCTTTGGTTGAAGGTTCCGTGCCTCCATCACCCATATAGTCAGCTGTGTGTCCAGGCGACGAAGATGATTACGGTTAGGTCTCCTACAGTTATTGAGACTATAGAAAGAAAGAAAGAACTGTGAAGGTGTGCAATAGTAAAGGTTGATGAATGGTTTATTCTCTCAGTAGATAAGCCTCTATTCCAACCCCTTGAAGTAAGGACACCTCTGTATACAGTGGAACTCCTCTATTCCAACCCCTTGAAGTAAGGACACCTCTGTATACAGTGGAACTCCTCTATTCCAACTCCCTGAAGTGAGGACACCTCTGTATACAGTGGAACTCCTCTATTCCAACCCCCTGAAGTGAGGACACCTCTGCACACAATGGAATCCCTCTTCTATTCCAACCCCCTGAAATGAGGACCTTAAGAACCTTTGGACATATCCCAAATTCATTAGGCCACACCTCTGCTGATAGAGACACTAAGTCTCAAGGAACAGATAAAGAGTATAACATCTATATAATCCTGGCACAGACAACACTCTGGATACTACACTTATGACAAAGATATATCTCCACACACAGGCAACTTAATCTAAAATACACAGAACAGACCAGAGTCCAGTTTCTTTGTCTCCACTTACTTAGTGAGCCATTTATCCAGCTCTTCTTGGGAGCCACAGGATGCGTAGACTATATCCGTATCTGTGACAATCCTGAAACAGGAATGCCGAGGAGATACACTCTGGTGCACAGGCAGGATACTCAGAGTGCCTCTCATGGCAAGATCAAGCTAGAAATGGGGAGAGATGTGGATTATGGAGGTGCAGAGGACAACAAGAAAGTTAAGCTCTAAGTACCAAGATGTGAAGAATTGAGGCCTGAAGGCTTATGAGAATATGTATACAGAGAGTAGAACTCCTCTATTCCAACACCCTGAAATGAGGACACCTCTGTATATAGTGGGACTCCATTATTCCAACCCCCTGAAATGAGAATACCTCTGTATACAGTGGAACTCCTCTATTCCAACACCCTGAAATGAGGACACCTCTGTATAAAGTGGGACTCCTCTATTCCAACACCCTGAAATGAGGACACCTCTGTATACAGTGGAACTCCTCTATTTCAACCACCTGAAATGAGGACATCTCTGTATACAGTGGGACTCCTCTATTCCAACACCCTGAAATGAGGACACCTCTGTATACAGTGTAACTCCTCTATTCCAATCCCCTGAAATGAGGACACCTCTGTATACAGTGTAACTCCTCTATTCCAACACCCTGAAATGAGGACATCTCCGTATACAGTGTAACTCCTCTATTCCAACACCCTGAAATGAGGACATCTCTGTATTAAGGACACTTGGATATGTCCCCAAATAACAGCTTGTGTATTAATAGAATTTCACCCCCTGATATGAGGCTACCCCTCTAATGGGAACACTATAATTTGTCCTAGAGTGTCTGGAGCAGAGAAAAACATTGAAAATGAGGTTATATATTTCAATAACATTGATGGTTGTAAATACTGAAACTCCAGACACTGTAGCCACAGTCATTGCAACAATAGCATCAGGCCATAGAGACGCTAAAACACATGATATTGTAGTCTTGACTCCCTCTACACACCATTACTCTGTGAGTAAAAAAGACTATTAAAGTTCTATGGACTGACATAGTTCATGAGTATTCTCTGTGGACCAATTCTGTGAGTACAAAAGGCTTTTAAACTAACTCTCTCTGGGCTGAATGCTTAATCACAACTCCCACCTCTCCTCCCAGTTCATTGTTACACAGAACTCAAAGCACAGTAACCTCTTGTTTGGCCTCTCAAGTATCTTAATTAACCCTGTATATGTATGCATAGTAACCTCCAAGTATCTTAATCAACCATATATATATATATTATTATATATTATGTATACATAGTAACCACTTGTTTACCTCCCAAGTATCTTAATCAACCCTATATATATATATTATTATATATTATGTATACATAGTAACCACTTGTTTACCTCCCAAGTATCTTAATTAACCCTATATATTCTCAATGCACTCCTAATTAACCCTATATACTCTCACCTACTAATTACACAGCAACCTCTTGTTTGCTTCCTAATTAACCCTAAATACTCCCACCTACTAATTACACAGTAACCTCTTGTTTGCTTTCTAATATATTCTCACCGTAGTTCCATGTTCTCCCAGGGAGATGGAGTAGGAGTCAGGTGTTCCATGACTACCTACTCGGTGAAGGTTTTCTAAAGAGTGACCTAACTTCAGGCCACCTAAAGCAGAAGGAAAGTTTGATGAGCTCCTGCATAGTAAAACAGAATATGTCTTAAATCATGAACTCAGCCTCAAACCCAGGGTCTCTTTTGTTGGTTGGAAAGGAAGAGAGAGTCTGATACACATTGTCTGTAGGTGGTCTTATTAAATAGGTTTCACTGTAGTGGTCTATATAGAGGGGTGGTCTGATTAGACAGGTTTCACCATAGTCTATATAGAGAGGTAGTCTTATTAAGGGGTGGTCTGATTAGACTGTAGTGGTCTATATAGAGAGGTGGTCTTATTAAGAAGTGGTCTGATTAGACAGGTTTCACCGTAGTGGTCTATATAGAGAGGTGGTCTTATTAAGATGTGATCTGATTAGACAGGTTTCACCGTAGTGGTCATATAGAGAGGTAGTCTTATTAAGAGGGTGGTCTGATTAGACAGGTTTCACTGTAGTGGTCTATATAGAGAGGTGGTCTGTTTCACTGCACTGATATTGTCTTACTGGTCAATCCGGTCTGGCTTGCCGAAGCTCCTTGAGCGGCCAACTCTAACAGATCCACCCTGAAAAACAGGTGTGATACTGAAGTTGGAGCTCTTCTTGTTACCTTTGGTAAGGGATGACTTCACTTTATCCCGGAAACTCTAAAAGAAGTCCATGAATAGAGATTTATAATACATGCCCATTCTATGTACCATATATGCCCACTCTACAGTACATACTCATCCAGTTTAGACTATGTGCCCACTCTATTTACAATACATGTCCATTTTATTTAAAACACATGCCCACTCTATTTATATTAGAAGAGCAATGAAGAGCAAATATAAAATTCCCACCCTGTCACGAACCCGGCTTTGACGGGATCCTCGCTGAAAGTTGCTGTATGAAGGATCGAAAACACCAAGTGTATTGTTCTTCTTCTGAGAAGATATACATCCATCGGGACCTTCTACTGGGAAAAAAAAAGAGGGTAAAAATAAATATAGCTTCACTGTTCTCCTGATACTTTGGTAAAGGATCTTATAGGCTAATAGCCCCTCATCCCTTTAAGGGAGTGATCACTTGATACCTATAAGGGAGGGAATACAAAGGGACCCTTCATCCCTTTAAAGTAAGGAATACAAGGAACCCCTTATCCCTATAATGGAGGGAATACGACTATCTTTGGAGGTATCTCCATTGATAATGACCAGCTCCTGTATTTTGTTCTACTATAAGCTATTCTAGCCAGCAATGCACAGCTAGTAGTCTCCACAAGAGAGTCACTGTGGCAGTGTATACAATAACAATAACTTTCTAGATGAGTAGTCTGGGGTCAGTTGTACCTAGCCCAGTATCTAGGCTACTCATTACACAAAACAGGAATCCATCAGGGTACAGGCTACCAGTAATTAAACTCTTCCCCCAGTAAAATAAGGATACATAATATATTATAAGTAAATGGAGAGTTTATCACACACAGAGCAAGGACCACACACACTCTTGATAAATGTGATATAAGAAATAGATCATGTATTCAGAGAGTTTCCTGAATAATTTCTACACTTTAAATTCCATTTATTGTATCTGTATCGCTTAAGGATGGCAGCAGCATACCTCATTAAACACTATATCCCAAACACATCACCACCCTTACTTCGGGACCCTTACATCACCCCAACACAGGACCCTAGATCCTTACTTCACCCCAACACAGGACCCTAGATCCTTACTTCACCTCAACATAGGACTCCTTAACATAGAACCCTTACATCACTCCAACACAGGACCCTAGATCCTTACTTCAGCCCAACACAGGACCCTAGATCCTTACTTCACCCCAACACAGGACCCTAGATCCTTACTTTACCTCAACACAGGACCCTAGATCCTTACTTCACCTCAACATAGGACTCCTTAACATAGAACCCTTACATCACCCCAACACAGGACCCTAGATCCTTACTTCACCCCAACACAGGACCCTAGATCCTTACTTCACCTCAACACAGGACCCTAGATCCTTACTTCAGCCCAACACAGGACCCTAGATCCTTACTTCAGCCCAACACAGGACCCTAGATCCTTACTTCACCCCAACACAGGACCCTAGATCCTTACTTCACCTCAACACAGGACCCTAGATCCTTACTTCACCTCAACATAGGACTCCTTAACATAGAACCCTTACATCACTCCAACACAGGACCATAGATCCTTACTTCACCTTAACACAGGACTCCTTAACACAGAACCCTTACTTCACCTCAACACAGGATACCCTAAAAAGGGACTCCCTTAACACAGGACCCTTACACATAGGATCCTTACTTCATCTCAACACAGGACCCTTACATCACTCCAACATAGGACCCTTATATCACCCCAACACAGGGAAGTCCCACTGTAGAAGTATCATCTATGCATCATACATGTTTTCAGGTTGACAATTCACACTCCATTGACCAGTATCATAGGTTGCCTCCAATAACACTCACTGTCTCTCTACCTCACAGCCACACTTGATCACAGCCCACACACAACTGAGAGTCTGAAACACATTGTGGAGTACCTCTGGGAATATGGGAATACCTGATCTATCCTGACACAATACATTGATGCCCTATAGTGGGACCATAGGTTCCTGACAGCATCTGAAGAAACCATACCTTAATTAAATGGACATATGGACCTAGATTGGAGCTGACATAACCACCATGTTCTCTTCTGGCAACTACAAGACTAGCAAACCCTGCTGTCTGTCTATACCACCAGGAGTCCTGTCATCCAGACTAGCCCAGCAAACCCTGCTGTCTGTCTATACCACCAGGAGTCCTGTCATCCAGACTAGCCCAGCAAACCCTGCTGTCTGTCTATACCACCAGGAGTCCTGTCATCCAGACTAGCCCAGCAAACCCTGCTGTCTGTCTACACCACCAGGAGTCCTGTCATCCAGACTAGCCCAGCAAACCCTGCTGTCTGTCTACATCACCAGGAGTCCATTGCACCAGTCCTGACAACTATACTTAAATCAACTGTCCTGATATCATTAAGAGTTCAATAAACTGTCTCAACTCTCTAGAAGCCATGAGAGTACCTTAATCAATCCAAGACCTACATGTTAGGTCATGTGACACATGCGATACATAAGTGATCATGGTATTTCATTACCTCTTCGGAGAAACCCAACAGGTTACAGACACTCCATTATACATATGGTCACTCACTCACATACATCTATGATGTGGCTATATATAAGGTTTCGATTACCTAACTGTTGCCAGGGAATTAGGTCAGTAAATGAATGCTTGTCTCCACTGCTGACTCAGCAAATATAGCACCAGAGAGAGCATTAATAGAGAGGGTTATTGAAATGACAAGAAACGAGCATTAACTTATTTAAATGGTTTACTACTTGAAACAGCATTTTTACTTACTTGAAACATCATTTTTACTTAAAACATCATTTTTACTTGAAACATCTTCTTACTGCCTTATATTGATTTAGTTAAAATACATTCCCCCCACATCATTCATGTCCCCTTCCCACATCATCTTTGAAGTTGGAAATCATTTGCTAAGTCAAACTCCTAGCTACTTGTCATCCCAATGGCCACCCACCAGAGTCAAACTCCTAGCTACTTGTCATCACATTGGTCACCCACCACCTGTCATCCTAATGGCCATCCACCAGAGTCAAACTCCTAGTTACCTGTCATCCCAATGGCCACCCACCAGAGTCAAACTCCTAGCTACCTGTCATCCCAATGGCCACCCACCAGAGTCAAACTCCTAGCTACCTGTCATCCCAATGGCCACCCACCAGAGTCAAACTCCTAGCTACCTGTCATCCCAATGGCCACCCACCAGAGTCAAACTCCTAGCTACCTGTCATCCCTACAGAATTGCAGAATTGTCTCTGCATGTAAACAGTTTCTTATGTCAGGTGGGTTGCTTCATGCACAATACCTATACACCTGTATATACAAATAAACCTCACATAACCTCTTGTCTGAAACGCAGTCCCACAAAACAGTCTGTTCTAATTATCAGAATACTATCATAGGTTAGGTATGGACCACTTACCACTGAAGTTGAACTTGATTGGTGAATGAGGCATCAGCACTGACTATGAACAGAAAGAAAAATTGAAATAGTGAGTAGATTAACAAGTGTCATGAGAAAGATAACTATAGGTTGGACCTAAGGTCAAGTGTGGTCTAATAAAGGTTAAATATCAAAGTTTCATTATGGCCATATACACACAAGCCTGTATAAGCAAACAGACATGCAGACACACATGAGGAATCATTATGGCCATACACACAAGCCTGTATAGGCCAACAGACATGCAAACACACATGAGGAATCATTATGGCCATACCAACAAGCCCGTATAGGCCAACAGACATGCAGACACACATGAGGAATGCACAGACAGCATGCACATCAAGGAATTACTGTTAGAATTTCCCGTGAACACAACATTCATATTGGGTATCAGAAAATGTTACTATTATTTAGAACTGGGTGTGGCATTCTAGTTTGGTTACAGAGTTGCTTGTAATCAGACACAAAGCAGGTCAGGGAGAAGATGGACAGGCCAGGGAAAAAATGGATGTGCCAGGAAGAAGGTGGATGGGTCAGGGAGAAGGTGGATGGGTCAGGGATGGGTCATGGATGGGTCATGGATGGGTCAGGGATAGGTCAGGGATGGGTCAGGGAGAAGATGGATGGGTCAGGGATGGGTCAGGGATGGGTCAGGGATGGGTCAGGGATAGGTCAGGGATGGGTCAGGGAGAAGATGGATGGGTCAGGGGGAAGATAGTGTTAGTCTAGTCATATGACAGGTTGGAACTAGTACATTCTACTAAAGAGGAAACATGTCACAGAAAGACACATGACACAGAAAGAGCTAAGGTCACCAAATCAATTAAAGGGTTTGTCAACAAATGAAACTTGTGTCAGGAATACAGCTATCAGAGGAAGCACTGTATACACTCTTATGTAATACATATTATTTACATATAATAACATTAACAGCTGTATGCAGCCTGTGATTATAATGTCATAAGTTCAGTGCCTTCTGACCCAGTCCTAGAGTACAGTGCTCTCTGACCCAGTCCCAGAGAATATCTGTACAGTGCACTCTGACCCCAGTCCTAGAGAACAAGGCAAAGGGTATTTCTAGGTGACATCACAAGTGTAGGTAGGGAGTCTCTAGTGTTTGTGCAATGTGCAGTCACTAGTGTGTGAAGTGGGACCAAAGGAGGGGATTTTTAGCATGTCATCTGCTAAATGACACCAAACAAAGTAGGGTAGGGAGACTCCAGCGTGTATCAGGACTATGTAATACCAGTGGGGAAAAGTGGTTGGGACAGTTTAGACAAATTATTTGTTTGTCTTGTGGTTTCAAGACATGTATCTTTCACACCAGTAATGGACTAGTACCAGGCCTGCACTACATGTACCTGTCACACCAGTAATGGACTAGTACCAGGCCTGCACTACATGTACCTGTCACACCAGTAATGGACTAGTACCAGGCCTGCACTACATGTACCTGTCACACCAGTAATGGACTAGTACCAGGCCTGCACTACATGTACCTGTCACACCAGTAATGGACTATAGTTGATGTGACAGGTACATGTGAGTACTACTCCATCTGGTGTGACAGGTACATGTAACATGCAGTGGGCCTAATATTATTACCCACCATATGTCCCAGTAACTGGAATACATTGCTAACTAATCGTAAGTTCATTAGAACACTTATTAGTACAGGAGGAATTCATCTGCCAACTAGTAATAATCCATCTTCATCAAATAACACTTCAATAGATTTGTTTATAAACATCTTCTCCAGAAGCAGGATGCTAAGATGAGATCAATGCAGAGTGGTGTCCAGCTGGGGGTGGAAATATGCTGAAGTGGTGTCCAGCTGGGGGTGGAAATGTGCTGACTTTAAATCGATAGGTACTTACACAGATATGGTGGGGCTGGGGTGAGGAGGGGTTGGACTTCAATAGATGCTAGAGGTTCATTAGCAGGCTAGGATGGGTGGGGTGGACTTCGAACCCCCTAGATGCTAGGACATCTGGTTTAGTCCCATAGTTTATTAGTTTACATTCCTCAAGGACAATATAATTACAGACACGCTAAGTATTGGCATGTAGCATTGATCTGACCTGCTCAGACATTCATTCACTATTCATAGAATACATAAAGTGTGAGAGATGATTCCATTTCAATACATCTGAAGCTCATTAAATGTGCCATGCTCAGCTACATGTTATTCATAGTTATGATGTGTGAAGATGATGGACCAGAAAATAAAGTTGATTCAGTTTGAGTACAAATTTAGCCAAGAAGATATACAATTCTGGCAGAGAACTGAAAATAATCACATTCTCTTATCAGTCAACAATTTCAGTTTTCAGAACACCTGAAGCCAAAGACCTTTCACAGGCTTACATGTCTCCAATGAGATGCAGGTCAGGTGCCAATATCATATACCTTTAAAAAATAAGCATCCAGACTGTATATATCCAATAGAGTCATAACCATCACACAGATCAATAAACAGCACTCAGAGCTGTACTACAGTACATCTCTCTACAGTCTCATCAAATTAGATTCCACCACAATTGCACAAGTCTAATTCTCTAGCCAGTCTCCACTAGGCTTAGGCTGGCATAATTTTAGGAATAATAGGGACTGCCTGGATTCAAGCATAATGCTAGAATAATGGGGCACATTTTGGGAATAATTAATGAGCTCTTTTTGCACCTGGTCATTGTACAGCTAATTTTGAAGTCCTCTGAGTGGTCCTGATGGAAATGGATCTACTCTATAGGCCTAATTCCATTAGTGGTTTCATGAACTATTGGTAACTATACAGTGATTGAGCATGTGATAAGCCATGTGGCATGTTTCAGTTTTTTGATAGTGTCAAAAATGGCTTCTAGTTCACTACTGAAGGCCACTTTTGGAGATCAGTAGGGACAAACTTTACAGGACTATGTAGAAATATAAGTTTAACAAACTATAACTGTTGTTTTAAAGAAGAATAATCAGTAATGTGAGAATAATGGGTGAATTATCAAGAATAATGGGCAACTTTTTTTAGCATTGCAGAATAGAATAATGGGGGAAATTTTGAGCATAATCTACCTAAGCCTAGTCTCCACACTAATGCACCATATCCCATTCTCTATCCAGTCTCCACACTAATGCACCACATCCCATTCTCTATCCAGTCTCCACACTAATGTACCACATCCCATTCTCTATCCAGTCTCCACACTAATGTACCACATCCCATTCTCTATCCAGTCTCCTCTATCCAGTTTCCACACTAATGCACCACATCCCATTCTCTATCCAGTCTCCAAACTAATGTACCACATCCCGTTCTCTATCCAGTCTCCACATATCTCATTCTCTATTCACAATGCACCACATTCCATTCTCTATCTAGACTCCACACTAATGTACCCAACCCATCCCATTCTCTGTTTAAGGATCATCCCTTTACTCTGTTGCTATATATAGTATATAGCCTAAGGAGACTGCCCTATTCCACAACAAACACAGATTACACAATGCAAGAGGACCAATTTGGTGCTATCCCATCCTATAGGATATTTCCCTAAATATTTTAAGGGAAGGTGGTACAGCAACCAATTATCATTTTCCATATTTGCTAATTAAGGTGTTACCACAAAGAGATCCTTTTCCAACTATAAGGAAAGGTACAACCAAAATAGATCTACTCCTAGGAGAGAGGTGCTCCTAGGACAGTTCTAATCCATGTTTAAGGGAAGGTACAACCAAAACTGATGAGAAAGGTACTCCTAGGAGTTTCCAATCCATGTTTTAAGAGAAGGTGACACCACAACATATATTACCCACCACCTAGAGGTGTTAACACGCACTCCTAGGATATTCCCCCCCCCCCTCCCCCCTAATGCAGCTCCCCATACAGGGTTTCAAATGATAATTTATATTATTGACTCCTCCAGATTCTATAGCTTTTTGTGTAGTATAATATTTCATGTTGAAATTTTTGCCAAACCTTACATGAAACCACACAGACTGGTCCATGAAACCACAAAAACATGTAGCACCTCGTTGTTACCAAAGTTAAATGAAGGATGAAGCCCTAGCCCTAGCCCTAGCCCTAGCCCTAAGCAATGTGATATATAAAGTTAATGAGAACTGATGTATTGTTGTAAGAATTGGCCAATTACCTTAAATAAACAGAACAGATGTGATCTTTTAGGTAGTTGTAATATTAGATGTATACTAGAATGTATTACCATACCCCAGGGTAATAAGAATATTCTCCCAGGTTTATAAACATAATATCTAACCTGGGGACCCAACTCTATTCCCTGCAGGCCTGGGTGGAGCATAGATGTGGTTTGAAACCTCACCTTACCCTACCCCACTTCAATAGGAAACCAGAAAATAGACAGTCAGAAAATAAATAATAATTATGTTGTTTATAGACAATGTTTACAGACAACAGTAATTATCCAATTATTCAACTCACAAAAGTAATAGCAGAGAAACAAGGCTACACAGACACTTTACAATACATCTAGGCATATACTCATACACATTTTCAGCCAAGGCTCCTTAGAGGCTACCACACACTGGAAAACACTGGTGGCACATACTTCCATTGGTTGGCACCCTAGATAATAATATCTAATGTCCGCCATTGGTTGGCACCCTAGATAATAATATCTAATGTCCGCTATCTAATACTTCTGATCTCAGACATAGATCTTTTTCCATAGCCAGGTATAAGCCAGGCAACCATGATAATGGTAATTGTAAGCTGGTAACTGCACACCAACTATTCGTGACATGGCTAAAACAGTGTAGCACTTTAATAATTTGTTGTAATCTCAAAAGGAAGCTTATAGTACAGGTGTGTGTATACTGAGCAAGAATCTTGTAAATAAATCACTTTATAAACAGTATTGTATGTGAAGTCATATAGACCTCACAAGAAAAAGGTTACCTTGAGGTCATGTCCTCTATAAAATTAAAGTGTTTCTATAAAAATGGTCACAGGAGGTCATGTCCTCTATAAAAAAGGTTATGTTTAAAATGTTTCCATAAAAATGGTTATGGAGGTCATGCTCTTCTCTATTTATTGATGGAGAAGTGAACTTACCTCGGTGTCATTGAAAAAATTCAGCTTCCTCTCATCTTTATCAAGTATACAATATCTTTTGTGCCATTCCAGTTGATCTAGACATTCTAAAAGGGTTAAAAAGTAGGAAATAAAAGGGTTAACCAATAAAGAACAAAGGTATTCTAAGGGCTAGCATATTAAAGAAATACAGCCATCCTCATTAAGAATCTGCCCTCCTCATTTTAAAGAAGCACCTACATTTATGCCCTGACATACCTAAGAAGGTATGTTATGTGGAGCCTAGAGCTACATTATCTCAGATACTACCTTTGATTCACTTCTTATAGAGAGAAAGCATAACAGTTACATAGCTATGTAAAGCATAATAGTTACATAGCTACGTAATGTTCTGATTATAGTCACTTCTACATGTTGTTTCCAGGATACGCTACAACCTAAGGATTTGCATCAAAGAAGAATTCCAAAACTATAATTACCACTTTATGATTCAGTGATTGCTTCACAATTAAAGGTGGAAACTCTCTCATAATCATATGTAAATTAAAAAAAAGTTAGTTTTTAAGTTAATGAATAGTTTTAGAGAGTGAGAGAAGTTTTCCTAAGCTTCCAGAATTAAACTCAAGAGAGTAAATCTTGGCTAAGGGACATTTATAAATTAAGGTCTCAGAAAAGGGATAGCACATTATCTCTACCTAAATAGATTTTGGCTCAGGGGGCTGTACAGACTTTTAGAGTAATGGTTTCAGAAAGGGAGAACACATTTTTGAGGTAAAACCATTACAGGTGTGACCAGTGAAGTTGTAGCCAGGTTCAAACCCTAAGGAGTGGCTGTGTCACATAGCATACCCACTGAGCCAACTAAGAGAGGCTCCTCAGCAGAAAAAATGTGGCAGTTAAGAACTAATCAGGTCTTTAATACTGCTTTAATAAACACAAAAGAGGTACTAATTCATAGATATCAACCCTCTTCTCTGCCTTATTTTGGCAAAACCTCTCTCTTTCCCTAGGCAACAAAGGCTCCTAGCAAGATGGGGTTCATTTGTAAGTCAATATTAGCAATCTACCACTCTCAAGGTTACAGATGAAATGTCAAGAGAATAGGTACAGAGTACAACTTGCTCAACATTCCAAACTGCTAAGATTTAACTCAGTTTTTTTTTAATTCTGTAAAAAGACATGACCTTACATAGCAAGGAAGATTGCAATATTAAATCTTGGGCTTAAAAACATTGAATAATAAATACAGCACACATGAGAGCTTTACTCAAATGACATGTACAGGTATGACTCCTGCAAATTAATAAAACCCCAACACATAATATTAGCTATACATATTACATGTACATGTAAGATCTCTTGCAATCCTCATAAAACACTAAACACAATATTCTAATGGAGAATCTAGTAATGAAGATATTTGTGTAGCTATTATCTGAGAGCTAGCTACACATAACTACTCCTACCAATGATCTACATATAGCCAGGCACAGGCTAGTTATTAATGAAGTGGGGCTGTCGCTGGTTGATAACAGCAGGAACAGCTGCAGACATTCCACCCTTCTATTTTGAGGCCCAGCATAGAAGACTTTAAGACTCTACGTCACCCGGCCATTTGCCCTAGCTAAGTTACCTGTTTCCAAGGCACTGGCGATATTAAGCCAACCCTGCAGCCTGTTCCTTTCAACGTGCGGAATATCCATTTGTTTTGCAGTCCCGAAGGAACTAGGTAGTCTAGCGTGAAGGTATGCACAGTCTTACTACACCACCTTTCAGTCCACACGGTAAAAAAATCTCTAAGACGTTAATCCAAAGAAACCGCACCTACTCTATAACTGAGAGGGATTTCTAATTACTCACACAGTACAGCAAAATTAAAATTTCGGTGGTTGAGGCGCGCGCGCATAATACGTGCATTATACTAAATTATTAATTAACTATTGAAATAATGTTATGATAATACACCACCTCCACCCACAGGCTAGCTGGGGCTTACTACTACTACTACACGCTACACACCCCCTAAAGTCAAATAAGCATTATGCAAATGCTAACTTCTTTTCTATTTGCTGCTTTCCTCTGTTGGAACCTGCTGGAAGACTCCCTCCAAGCAGGACAACAAGAATCACATCACCATAATGGATGGACGGTTACAAAGTTGTTAGCCAGAATTGGTCTTGGCCCAGCTGCTCCTCCTTCTCCTCCAGGCTCTGTAGGTTTAAATGTGGTAGGTTAAAGCTGTAGTGTGGGTTGATTGTATAGGCTGGAGGGTCAGTTGGAGATGACTTACCCAGAGAGATGTGTTGGGGATATGAAAAGGGATGTACCAGTGAGAGGAGACTCTTTGTTCCAAAGTGTGAGGGTCCAGCAGCTCCATGGTTAGTGAGACCTTCATCTTATAGCATCTTTATAGGTAGCAACACAATATTTAATGACTGTATCTCCCAAAATCAACATTTTTGAATGCTTCTTATTGTTGTCATGGTGTGAGTTGTATAACACAGAAAGAGGTCTATGACATTTTTGGAGAGCCTATTAGCTTATTTCCAAACCTTGTTCATAATTTTAGCTAGCAATGATCGTGAATTTGTTAACTCTGTAATGTTAGCACCAGTATGGGTTATAGAGATGGGGAGTCCTACCATGTCTGTATGGGGATATGGATGGCAGACATGAGGTTAGCTGTCTGTGTGGGTTAGGGCTAGGGATATGGATGGCAAACACGAGGAGTTTTGGCGGCAAGGGGACTTTGGTTATGTGAAGAAAGAAGTCGATTCAATGATGAATTTGTGTCAACCAAAGAAAAAAGTAAGTTCTCAGTAAGTTTATTTTCTTTAACCCTTTTGGCTTATACCCAATTCTTGATTTAACCCCTTGTTGTACACCCTCTATAGTTTACTTAACCCTTTTATTATGCATAGGGAGACTCTAGTCTATCATGTTCGACTAATCTTAGACATTGTCAAGCACAAAACCTATACATTGATTTCCGACGGTTCAAAGAAATGACAGCTAAAGATGGTCGATACTCTACGTGAGTCATAGGTTACAGAGGCTGAGTAAGTCTTTGTTTCAGAGGAGGTACCCATTCAGAGGAGTTACCCATTTCAGAGGCTAAGTAGGTCCCCATTTCAGAGGAGATCCCATTTCAGAGGAGGCCCTATTTCCCATTTCAGAAGAGGTCCTATTTCAAAGGAAGTACCTCATTACAAACACTGAGTAGGTCCCCTTTTTCAAAGGAGACCGAGTAAGTCCTGAGGTCAAAGTCCTAACTGTGACACTATATTTATCACTGAAGTGTGGTGACCTGGACTCGTCCATTACTAGGTTTTTGGAAGATATTTTCCAAAAGGGAGAAATTGGAGGTCATTGTAAGTTTAACGCGGAACTACACAGCCGACAGGGAGAACACAAATCTCCCTTGCAGAGCTGGTTTGCTGAATTAGGGCAATACACAGCCCTCAAGTTTAAACCTACCGCAGAAAAGTATTGCGATGAGATTGTTAGTAGACCCACTGTCTTCATCAAGCTGGATGCTGGTATGTGGTAATAAGTTGTGTGTGTGTGTGTGTGTGTGTGTGTGTGTGTGTGTGTGGATGGATGGATGGATGGCAGTTGTGTGGGTGGGTGGGTGTGGGTGGGTGTGGATGGCAGTTGTGTTGGGGTGTGTGTGGGTGTGGGTGGCAGTTGTGTGTGGGTGGGTGTGGATGGTCAGTTGTGTGTGTGTGGATGGTTAGTCATATGTGTGGATGATTGGTCATGGGTAGTCAGTTGAGTGTGGGGTAGAGAGTAAAGAGGAGTTCACGTTTCATGGAGTCTAGTGCTCACCACCAACAGTAGACCAGTAGACCCTAGTCACGATGGTCAGCCCCCTTCTCCCTGTCCCTGGTTCCCCCTTCATCAATATTAAACCCTGGTTCCCCCTTCATCAATGTCCCCCCCTTCATCAGAAGGGTTTTTTGACAATTTTTTAGTCAAGGAATTTGATAAGAATACTTACACATGTATACAGTGGAACCTCTCTATTCCATCCTTCCCGCAAGGACACCTCTGTATACAGTGGAACCTCTCTATTCCAACTTCCACCTCTGTATACAGTGGAACCTCTCTATTTCAACCTCCACACAAGGACACCTCTGTATACAGTGGAACCTCTCTATTCCATCCTCCCAGCAAGGACACCTCTGTATACAGTGGAACCTCTCTATTCCAACTTCCACCTCTGTATACAGTGGAACCTCTCTATTCCAACTTCCACCTCTGTATACAGTGGAACCTCTCTATTCCAACCTCCACACAAGGACACCTCTGTATACAGTGGAACTCCAACTATTCCAACCTTCCCTCCTCAAAATGGGGACACTTCTATATTAAAGACACTTGGATATATCCCAAATAACAGCTTATGCCAAAATACAGCAACCACCCATTAATCAGGAGATTCAGGACACTGTAGTTTGTCCCAAGGTGAGAGGTTCCGCTGTATCACATGACAGCTGTGGGAGGTTCCACTGTATCACATGACAGCTGTAAGACTCTTAGACTATTCATATTCCAAGAGAACCTAAAAATTGTGAGCCAGTATCACCAGACTTTTCCCTTACAACCCAGAGAGCAGAGAGTAAACTCAATAGACTCCACCCTATTAGGCAGTGCTGCCAAAATAATTTTGTAATATCTTAAGTAGTCAACAAAGTTATCCACAAGAAATCCAAAGAAATCCAAAGAAATCCAAGCACATTTAAAATGTAATGAATGGCTTACGAACATGGATTTTTAAATAGCATTTTCACACACCTTTATAAGATCAGTGTTTGGTTTAAATTCATAGCACTTCTGAGGTACATTAAATTCGACACTTAAGAGGGCATAAAGTGTAGAAATTTTAAGACTGTTTCTATGCTAGGGCTAGGGCCAGGGGTAGGGGTAGGGGTAGGGGTAGGGCTAGGGCTGGGGTTAGGGCTAGGGCTAGGTCTGGGTGAAAACAAATTATCCAAAGCTAAAATCCAAGCAAGGCTTTGGCAGCACATCTGCTAGAGCTGTTAGTTTACACCTCTATTGTTATTTTACATAACCCTTTCTTCTCCATCAGTACCTGTAATCACCAATTAACATATCCTGGAGTCCCACCTGTCAATGGTTGCTAAGGGGCTATAACTGAATTGAGGGGACTATAGCGTAAACTCCCCTATTATCGCCAGTCAAAGTACAGCCCCTATTATCGCCAATCTTGAATAATTCATCAGCAATTCATGCCACTTTTCTCTGAGCATGCTCAATAGAGAGACTGGATCACATGCTTCATTTTGAGCTACAACATAACTAGATTCGATCGAGAAGGCGGTATTGTAGAGCCTTGTATCTGAAGGTACTGTTTTCTATCCAATCTGCGGTCTGGGCGATGACACCGCTTTTAAAAAAGGAGCTGCCAGTAAAGGTAGGGTCACTATTTAGCTGTATTGAAGCCACTGTTCTGCTGTTAAATAGCTGTACTATTGCTTAGCCATCAACAAACCTGCTAATTTATATTTCCTATGTCACAGGATGTCTGGAAAAGCGGTGCGTAGGCAGTGGGGAGATGATGATATGAAGTCAGCAATGAGTGCTGTGAGGAACAAGGAGATGACAATCTACAAAGCTGCAGCTCACTTTAAGGTCCCCAGAAAAACTCTAGATGACAGGATCAAGGGCAGGGTGAAACATGGAACAAACCCTGGGCCATCTACTGTTCTATCGGCATCTGAAGAAGCATCTCTTGTGTCATATCTGGTGTACATGGCAAATCGTGGCTTTCCATTGACAAGAACGATGGTAAAGGCATTTGCATGGGCAGTAGCTAAGCGGTCAGGGAAAAGTGACCGTTTCAGTGCTGAGTATGGACCTGGAGAACATTGGTGGTTTAATTTTAAACGACGCCATCCTGAAGTAACTCTTCGGAGAACTGATATGTTAGAGCGTACACGTGCCGAAGCCCTGAATCCGGATGTTGTTACAGAGTATTTTGAGCACCTTGGCAAGACCTTAGATGATCATGGTTTGAAAAACAAACCACGACAGTTATATAATTGCGAAGAGTCATTTGTACCTTTAGACTGTTCTCGTGAAAAAGCAGTGACCATGAAGGGTGCTAAAAATGTTTATTGTCAGACTCATGGGACAAAGGAACACATAACGTTGCTTTGTTGTGCATCAGCAGCAGGAATACCTCATCCGCCGATGATCATTTATGCTAAATCCTTTCCCGGTGGTCAGTATCGCTTTGATGGGCCTGATGACACATTATATGCTAAAAGTGAGTCTGGATGGATAGATTCAGAGTTGTTTATGGTTTGGATAAAAAAAATTTTCTTGAAGTATGCAGTTCCTCAGCGCCCAGTTCTCCTCCTCATTGATGGACATAAATCACATATCAACATTGATGTGATTGATCTCTGTCGTAGTAATAATGTTATTCTTTATTGTTTACCACCACACACAACCCATGCATTGCAGCCGTTGGATGTGGCTGTCTTCAAGCCTCTCAAAGACTATTATAGCAAAGCTGTTCGAGCTCTTTCGTTTTCGAAGAAAAACTTTGTTGTGTCAAGGAGAGAATTCTCTAAAGTTATAAAGGGTCCACTAGATAGAGCTTTTTCAATTCCCAACATTAAATCAGGGTTCGCCAAGTGTGGAATTTTCCCATTTAATCCAGATGCTGTACCAAAGCACAAGATGGGCCCATCTTCTCTGCATCGTGGGTCTCTGTCCTCAACAGATTCCTCTTCAGAATCATCTATTTCATGTCCATCCTCTGTGCCCAATCTGTCATCTCATTCTAGCTCATCTCCAGAGTCTTCCATTCCATCTCCAGCACCCTCACAGTGTCCAAGTCAACTGTCTCAGCAATCTCCAGATATTTCCAGCTCTTCGTCTGATGTACTTCGACCTATAGTCAGTACTGTGCTAACAAGTACTTCACAAACCCTTGTGCTTTCCCCTTCAAACATTTCACCTCACCAAGTAACCCCACCCACATTTTCTTCACCTCCGAACCCACTGGTTATGGCAGGATTGGTACCAGAAGACTTATCAGATATATTCCTCACTCCTCAAGAAGATGCTGCTGTTTTGAAGAGAAGAGAGAAACGCATCACTGGAGCAAGAAATTTGACATCTGATGAATACGTGGAGATGCTTAAGGAGTGTGAGAGGAAGAAGAAAGAAGAAGAAGAATTGAAGAAACAGAAAAAGGAGGAAAGAGAAAAAAAGAAGACTGAAAGAGAAAAGAAGAAGGAGGAAGTACAGAAGCGGAAAAGAGAAAAGGTGGAGAAAAAGAAAGGTAAATGCAAGAGTGTGAAGCGAGCCCCTCTCCATCGTAGAATAAGATTAAGCAGTTCTGAAAGTGAAAATTCTGATGTATCCCCCTCTCTGGCAAAGAAAAGATGTGAGGAACCTGATCCTGAAACAGATGATGAATATGAGGAGTCTGATATAGACTGTGGAAAAAACCCAGGACCAAGCAATCCTTCAAGTCGTTCACAACGAAGCATACGGCTCCCAGCTCGTTTTCGAAATGACAGTGATGATGATGTTGAATCAATCTGCTCCATTTGTAACTGTACTGAACCTGTGGGTGTATCGAGTGGCACCATATTCTGGGTAGATTGTAATAAGTGTGGAGTGTGGGTACATAACTACTGTGCGTTTAAGAAGAATGCAGTTACCCGTCAGTTTATATGCAAGGACTGTTCAAAATGAGTTGTATTATTAAATAATAATAAATATCATAACATATACACTTGTTATTAATGTTTATCCTGTTATTGCCAACTATGGTGATTATATTCCTATTATCGCCACTTTAGACTGCCAGTAGTTTAAGACTTCATAGCGAGAATTTGGAAAGGGTTGCCAATGAAACTTTAGCTGATGTAATAAGGAATGATATTGTCTAAATTGCAGTGATGTAATCGTGTAGTAGAAACTCTTCTGCTGGCTGTGGGAGGCTAGATGGACAGAAATGCGGCGATAATAGGGATGTTTACGCTAACTTAATTGAATTGAGAGGGTTATAACTGAATTGAGGGGACTATAACTGAATGGAGGGGGTTATAAGGGGCTCTAACTGAATCGAGGGTGTTATAACTGAATTGAGGGGGCTATAACTGAATTGAGGGGACTATAACTGAATTGAGGGGATATAACTGAATTGAGGGGGCTATAACTGAATAGAGGGGATTATAAGCTCCCCTTAATTTCTGCTTTGGGTGTGGTCTTAAAGGGGTGTCTGCTTGAAATAGGTAAACAGATTTAATGGTGGGGGTGTGTGGACTAGAATTAGAATGTTGTTGGTTTGCTCTGGGAGGGGGGGAGGGTGGGGGGATGAGTGTACACTGTTCTGGGTCTGGGTGTACTGGGGTGCTCTCTGGGTGCTTTCTGGGTGCTCTCTGGATGTACTGGGATGTTCTCTGGGATGGTGTATGTAGTGCTGGTGTCCCCACGTGACTATGTAGTAAAATTAGGCAGTGGTTTCTAGTGCCTATATATACTCGATACAGTTATAGGTGTGGTGTCAGGTACTGATAGGAGTATCCAAAACTACTCTGATGGATTAACCTAAACTGTAGGGATTAATTTAGGGGCTAATTCCAAACTGTAGGGGTTAATTTAGTTAAACTATTCTATAGGGATTAATTTAGGGATTATTCCAAACTTTAGGGGTTAATTTAAGGATTAACCCAAACTATTCCCTACTGTAGGGGTTAATCTATATCACCACTACTGTGATTTCTTCAACCTGTTTGCCTCTCAGCACATCAATGGGTCGTTTAATGATGACATAAATATTATCATGTGGGACACTGTGAGTGTGGTCTTGTAATCTACCATTACATCATCATGATGTCATGACCAATTAGTCTTACAGGCCGTACTTTGACCTCTTTGCTGATACATGGAAAGCCTTCTCTAAGCACCCAGTGCAAAGGTTATCTGACTTTGAAGGAAAACGAGTGAGTTTAAAGATTGCTCATAGATAATAATGATTCCTTTGCGACATATTTATAATTATTAGAACACTTACCTTTTCCCTAAATATCCAATCATTTCATTTTATAGATGTGTTTTAGAGAAGCCCTTTTCCCATTGTTGGCACGGATGCGACATGGTCTGTATTACAATACTTACCTATTTCCCGGTTGCCATGGCTCTGGACTGATGATAGCCTTCAGCAAGCATCTGTTGGCTCGACTGGACATCAAGCAGGATGAACCAGACCCCGAGAGAGTTCGTGTAACCCTTCTTTCTCGAAGTACCAAACATCGAAGGATTGTAAACGAAGACCAGGTGAATGTAATAAACAACAACAACAATGGCAACAACAACAACAGCAACAACAACAACAACAACAACAACAACAACAGCAACAGCAACAACAGCAAGCTGTGTACTTAAGTGTTGTTGTACTTCCTTTAGCTAGTGAGTGCACTGAAGACTATCAACTTCTTTGATGTGAGAGTGGTGGATTATAAATATAAAGTCATTCCTTTTCTGGACCAGCTAAAAGTAAATGAATAACAGCAGAGGAGGTGTGGTCACAATTAATTGCCAAGTCAGCACTTTTTTTACAAAAAACCCAACAGAAAAGGTATCAAAAAAGAGTCTTCAAATAATATATTCAACACAGGCAGCTTCTGCTGAATCACCCAAAGCTTATATTTCTCTCTTCCTAAAGCACTTAGAGAACTGCCTAGCACAGCAAGCTTCCTCTATTGTCTGTTCTATCAGATGAGAAGCCCTGACATTAGCAGAAGGGTTTTGTTGGTGTAAAGATGGTGCTGACAGGGTTGAACATCCTGTATAAAATTCTCAGTAAGATGGGGTGTTTCTATGTGTATAATATTTCCTCTCCTTACAGTATTCTTATTGTATATTATGTTTATTCCAGTAATCTTATTGTTTATTCCAGTAATCTCATTATTATTATTATTATTAACAAAATAATGATTTACACATAGAAGCACCCTGTAAGATGATGATGTAAAATGACATGTGACCTGCCTCCTCTGACATGATAGTGTCAATTCACTATCATGTGATTGTCACGTGACCATCATGTGATTATTTCATCTCTCCACACAGTCTAGTCACAACTCAGACATATTTATGGGTATGCATGGTGCTGGACTGACACACCTTCTTTTCCTGCCGGACTGGGGAGGAGCCTTTGAAATGTATGATAATAAAGACCCTGTACCTGAATGATAGCACCTCTTATCTCTCATCTTACACAGATATAACACAGAAGATCCTAGATGTTATCACGACCTGGCAAGACTGAGGTATTATTCCAACACCCTGAAATGAGAACACCTCTGTATATGGTGGAACCTCAACACCCTGAAATGAGGACACACAGTGGAACTCCTCTATTCCAACACCCTAAAATGAGGACACATCTGTATATGGTGGAACCCCTCTATTCCAACCCCCTGAAATGAGGACACCTCTGTATACAGTGGAACTCCTCTATTCCGAGGACACCTCTGTATTTAAGGACACTTGTATATGTCCCAAATAGAGTATAACTTCACCCCCTGAAATGAGTCCACCCCTCTAATCAGCACCCCTGAAATGATCATCTCCCCTCCCACTGTAATCTGAACACTTTACTGTCCTGTGGAATAAATATATTATTATTATTATTATTATTATTATTATTATTATTATTATTATTATTATTATTATTATTATTATTATTATTATTATTATTATTATTATTATTATTATTATTATTATTATTATTATTATTATTATTATTATTATTATTATTATTATTATTATTATTATTATTATTATTATTATTATTATTATTATTATTATTATATGAAATTTCTCTCTCTCTAATGGATTGTCTGTGTTTGTTATCACAGAGGAGTACTCTACGTGACCTGGGAGGATGGAAACAAGGTGTGGGCTGAAGCTGAAGTGAGTTTATGGCCTTAAGTTTATAAACAACTCCACATGTGTATGTAGTCCTTTATTCTGGACACATTTGTCCTAAATAGAGAAGTGTCGTCATTAGAATAGAGAGGTTCTAGAGGTGTTCTCCTCATTTCAGGGTGTTGAGATAGAGGGGTTCCACTGGTGTCCTCATTTCAGGGGGGTTAGAAAAGATAGGTTTTACTGGTGACCTCATTTTCAGGGGCTTGGAATTACTGGTGACATTGTCATCTATAGAGTATATATAATCTTTCTGCATTAGGAGCTTCTGTCCTAGGATATAGCTTCCCCCCCCCCCCCCCCCCAAGAATAACCTCATTACTGGTGACCTCATTCAGGGGCTTGGAATTACTGGTGACATTGTCATCTATAGAGTATATATATAATCTCTTCCCAAAAGTTTCTGCACTAGGAGCTTCTGTCCTAGTATATAACCTCCCCCCCCCCCAAGAATAACTTCATTACTGGTGACCTCATTCAGGGGCTTGGAATAGAGAGAGGTTTTACTGGTGACCTCATTCAGGGGCTTGGAATTCCACTATTTATTGAACCCCCTAGGGGACATCATTTTATTCTACTGATTGGCAGGGAAAGCACCCTCAACACGGCACACCTCATGCGAAGTTCACCAACTATTCTTTTGACGTGGAGGAGTTCATGAGACTCAGTCTCCGTCTGGGCATGGAAGTGAGGGACAGGAAGAGAGCAGCTGTACGGATCAGAACACATGGGAACGAAATCCACCATAATGAACTCTAAATCTATCATAATTATTATCGATCCTACCCAATGATGGGCGGGGCTCATATGTGGGTGGGACTGTAGAATATTATTTTTATTAGGACATTTTGATACATTTTAAAATCTGGTTTTTTACTCCTTTTTATGAATATATATTTTTTGTATAATAATTATCCGAATTCAGTATGAGTAATCTGGTAAGGATCGTTTAATAAACTTGTGCCAGTACGTGGCTTTTGTTGCATTATTTTTTGTCTCATTGTCAGAGAGAAGTGAGAGCAATGGTGGATTATAGACACCGTTCTACTATGTATGGCGCTTTCAGGTATCTTTAAATAGCTGTTAAGCTTACGTATGTAAATGACTGTAGCAGTCCAATGCAAAAGTTTTCTTTCTCGTTTCAGAATAACCCTCTTGATTCTGGCAGTGGTGATCCCTCTTGTGTGGGCACATGGTGATCATGCACCCTCCACCTCACCATGGAGTTTCCTGCTGAAGCTGTCATTTCCCTTCGAGTCTTCCTGGGAGTTATGGACTTATTCCTTTATTTCCACAGCTCTGATCAGCGTGGCACCGTTCTTCATTCTCTTCTTCATACCCCTTCAGAACGCGAGTGAGCATACCTCCCTTCTCAAGGTCCTCCTCAGTTTTGCCTCAGGAGGACTACTAGGTGACGCTTTCCTTCACCTCATCCCACATGCTATTTCACCACATGACCATGGGGGTGGGGACGTTCATCATGACCACTCCCATCATGATCACCACCATCATGGTGATCATGCCCATCATCATCACCATGACCACGCCCATCGCCACCATGACCACGCCTACCAACACCATGAGCATAACCATGACCACATGCAGGACATGGTAATAGGTCTGTGGGTGGTGGCTGGTATTATCACTTTCCTTGCTGTCGAGAAGTTCGTACGGCTCGCTAAAGGAGGACACGGTCATTCTCATGGCCACATCCCACCTTCCCAGAAAACAAAGGTGGATAAAGGTCAGGTTGAAGCTGTGAAAGAGGGGAATGACACTCTTAGAAGAAGAGGAACAAAAGGTATGAAATAGATTTTCATTGTTATAAAAATAATGCTTCCAAAAAATTAGTAACTTTAAGATATCAATTCAGAAGGACTTCTATAGTGACCAACTTCTAATTCTATAATATGAATGACTTCTAATTGTGAAATTTTCTGTACATGTTTAGAGTTCTCCAATTCTGCCACCTCCACCTCTGAACCCACGAAACCAGCCAAACCAAAGCAGATCAAGGTGTCTGCATACCTGAACTTAGCAGCCGATTTTGCTCATAACTTCACTGACGGACTTGCAATTGGAGCCTCGTACCTGGTGGGGAGGGGAGTGGGTATTGTTACCACTCTCACCATTCTACTCCACGAAGTCCCCCACGAGATTGGTGATTTTGCCATCCTGGTTCAGTCAGGATACTCAAAGAAACACGCCATGATGCTCCAACTTGGGACGGCAGTTGGAGCCATGGCAGGAACAGCTTGTGGCCTGTTTATGGAGGGCATTGGGACATCGGCCACTGTCTGGGTCCTTCCATTTACAGCTGGTGGGTTTATTTACATAGCTACTGTCTCGGTGATTCCAGAGCTACTGGAGAACACAAAGTTATGGCAGTCTGTGCTGGAGATGGTAGCAATGGCTGTCGGAATAGCAATGATGGTACTTATAACTTTCATTGAGTGAGAGTATCACATAATATCATTAGTGAATACCTTTATGTCATTCACCTGAATGGGAGGGGTTGTTACATGTATAGCCCAGTGACAGTAGAGTGGGAGGGGCTGTTACATGTATAGTCCAGTGATAGAGTGGGAAGGGTTATTGCATGTATATATGGTCCAGTGATAGAGTGGGAGGGGCTGTTACTAGTCCAGTGATAGAGTGGGAGGGGTTGTTGCATGTATATATGGTCCAGTGATAGAGTGGGAGGGGCTGTTACATCAGTGATTAGGGTCATAATTGGGGTCACATTAGAGATCATCTTTATAATTAATTGCACAAAATTCATAGACAAAGTGTTGGGTGTGGTCATAAAAAGTCTAGGTCATCAATATCAGGTTCATAGGTCAACCAGAACCAGTCTCTATCTCCGTGTATCTGTTCACTGGATCCTTCCTCGTTAGATGATGACTCCCCCCAGTAGGAGTCCAAGGATCTTTCTTCTCTGTCACTAAAGTAGTCCCACAGCCTGGTTAAAAGGTGCAGAAATATTGAGTTTAATGATGAACACTTACTGTCCCTCATACAGTGGAACCTCTGAATAAAGGACACATTGGGATCAGGTTTACTGTCCCTTGTAGTACAGTGGAACCTCTGAATAAAGGACACATCGGGATCAGGTTTACTGTCCCTTGTAGTACAGTGGAACCTCTGAATAAAGGTCACATTGGGATCAGGTTTACTGTCCCTTGTAGTACAGTGGAACCTCTGAATAAAGGGACACATCGGGATCAGGTTTACTGTCCCTTGTAGTAATATGTGGTATTGCCCCAGATCTGATATTATTCGGGTCATTACTTGGACTTACGTGTGTGCCTTAACTGCTCTTCTATCTCCTTTTGAATCCTCATAAAATCTCGGAATATCTTCAGCTTTTCTACCATCAGGAAACTCTGGGGAGATGAGGTAGCATAATAATTATACTAGTCACTACATCATAGATTTATATGGGTGGAGTAAGTTTTCCCGAAAACACACATTCCAACTGTCTAATTATTGACTAATTCTTCTAATAAAAAATCTCTCCATATTATTGCCACATGATGGATTACCGTATTTCCTGAAATTTTCGTTTATTAATAATTCATTTTTCAAATTTTCATGTTTTAATTTTGGAAGAGCCTAGCGAGCTCAGCATGCTGAGCTGTGGATATACAATTATTCAACTTTTTAAATAAAAGTGACATCCATTTGGAAGTGTCCTTTAATCCCACAACTAATGGGTATAACCTATTCTGTACTAGTTGTGGAGGGGGCAGCTTCCCTTTATCACAGTTCACCTTGTACCACTGTGCTGTAATTTACTCTAGTTACCGTGTCTGTAGAAACAGCTGGCACCAAAGGGACATGTACCTTCACCCATACTGAAGTACTTACAATGCTTCTTCCTGTAATCAATAAAAATAGTTATACAGACACAGTCTGGAGGAAGGAAGATAGGTGAGGAAAAGATAGGTGAGGAAGAGAGAGAAGGAAAAGAGACTCTAGTGCCAGGTTAAAGAGCTGACTGTCCTTACCCAAGGTTATCTTTGTAAGCTTTAATCAGCCTCTGCTTCTGTTTCTCATCGTCTATCCACACCTCACTCTGAAGAGGGGGGAGTACCCAGGGGGTGTGGTTTTAATACTAATTAATTAATGATACTCACCGGTATGACAAAATATGAAATTTTCCTACACAGAGGACATGCCCTATGCAAAGAACACACAAGCTGATGGATACTTAATGACCAAAGAGCAGACATACTCTGTACAGGACAGTGCACACAGAGTGGACATGCTCTGCACAGGACAATGACCACAGAGTGGACATGCCCTGTACAGGACAGTGCACACAGAGTAGACATACTTACAGGACAGTGCACACAGAGTAGACATACTCTGTACAGGACAGTGCACACAGAGTAGACATACTCTGTACAGGACAGTGCACACAGAGTGGACATGCTCTGCATAGGACAATGACCACAGAGTAGACATACTCTGTACAGGACAGTGCACACAGAGTGGACATGCTCTGCATAGGACAATGACCACAGAGTGGACATGCCCTGTACAGGACAGTGCACACAGAGTAGACTCTGCATAGGACAATGACCACAGAGTGGACATGCCCTGTACAGGACAGTGCACACAGAGTGGACATGCTCTGCATAGGACAGTGACCACAGAGTGGACATACTCTGTACAGGACAGTGCACACAGAGTAGACATGCTCTGTACAGGACAGTGACCACAGAGTGGACATGCCCTGTACAGGACAGTGTGCAGTATGACCACAGAGTGGACATGCCCTGTACAGGACAGTGTACAGTATGACCACATTAGAGCACTATCTATAGAGTAGTCCATATTGTGTTGTGGACAATGTTACACTGCACATGTCAAGATACACACCCTTAACCTTATAGTTTTGTGCTTCATGTGAGTGGAGCCTCTCCATTTCCTGATGCATCCCAGACAGAAACAGTGTTCACAGTCAGCTATGTGGGAGTGAAGGACAGTTAGGGACAGAAACAGTGCTCACAGTCAGCTATGTGGGAGTGAAGGACAGTTAGGGATAGAAACAGTGCTCACAGTTAGTTATGTGGGAGTGAAGGGCAGTTAGGGACAGAAACAGCGCTCACAGTTAGAGTGAAGGGCAGTTAGAAACATAGTGAGAGGAGCAACGAACTCACCCAGAATACCAAACCTCCTATCACTCATGTTCAGCTTGGCCACTACATAATCCATACAGATAGCACACTGCTTCCCTTCACTCCTAGATACAGGGACAGAGTAGAGGGGAAAATGTCACTTAGTTTAATAAACAGCTAAACAACACAATAATAACATAATAATCAAGACAACAATAAACAGCAATAACAAACAATACAACAGACAACAGTAATAAACAAGATAATAGACAATAATAATAAACAAGACAACAGTAAACAACAGTAATAAACAAGACAACAATAATACAAGACAACAACTGACAACAGTAATAACAGTAAACAAACAATAGTCAACAGTAATAACAGTAAACAAACAACAATAGTCAACAGTAATAACAGTAAACAAGACAACATTAGACAACAGTAATAACAGTAAACAAGATAACAATAGACAACAGTAATAACAGTAAACAAGACAATAGACAACAGTAATAACAGTAAACAAGACAATAGACAACAGTAATAACAGTAAACAAGGTAATACTTACTCCACCACTTGGAAAGCCTTTTCCATCTCTTTCTCATGCATCTCCAGACACTCTCTTCTGTGAGCTGTTAACCAGAGGTTATTCTCATGGTATAATACTTCTTAAAGGTACCTTAGACTCTAGGAAACTACATATCTATGAAAAACTCTAGGATATTACAGGAAACTACATATCTATGAAAAACTCTAGGATATCTATTATGAAGATTAATTACAAACTTTATTATTATAACATAATATACAGTATGTGCTGAAATTTTAGTTTATTTAATAATTCATTTTTCAAAATTTTGTGTTGTTTTAATTTCGCAAGAGCCCCACTATTAACCAGTGCATATTTTCCGATGCTTGCACGGTCTGTAGGACTATACCTGAATACCAATAGCTAGCTAATAGGCTACCTGAATAGCTCTTGTTTAGCTATAGTGATTCGACATCCTACACAATAAGCAAGCCCTGCAGCTGCATCTCGTTAAGGAAATTTTTCATTAACGAAATTATTTGACTAAAATTGACATCCGAAATTAAAACGATGAAAATTTCAGCAAACACGGTACATGAAAACCTCCCAATTTACAGCATCCCAATAGATGAAACTGACCTTTTTGCTGTTCTGTATCAAAGGGATTGAGGCATTGTCTGTTGCACATGTCACAGACATCGCCATGGAGATATTCACACCTATGATGTAATGGTGATGTAATAGGAGAGGGGAGGGAATTATGTGCTCTCACCGTTCAAAAGGACAATGGCCCATCTCGGCAAATGGACAGAGCTAAAAGAAGATAATTTATGACTATAAAAATGTCTGGAAGAAGGTAGTTATGACATACATTTAGTTCATGGATACATTTATACAGTATAACCTCACTTATAGTTATCAGGATACTCTGATTATTAAGATTCCAAATAATTGACGAAAGAAAGTTAATGACTTACAGAAATATTTATCCCCCCCCCCCCATCATCATCATCATCAAAAGATTATAAGTATCTATATCTCCTATAACTACCTGTATTAAAGATTACACGACCAATTTTTGGTTCAAATATTCACAAAAAGAACTTAATTTCAGACAATGACAACATTTTAACTGTGAGTCACCCTAAACCACATCTTCTTTATGTACATACCAAGCTAGCTGCCTCTTCAGGAGAAATAACATCCAGGAATTTATTCAAACCTCCACTCACTGCTCCACTATATGAAAATGAGTTAGCTCTGTTCCCCTGCTAAAGACACACAGACAGTGGACAGACAGTGGACAGAGAGACAAGACAGGCAGGAACAAACAGACAGACAAGGCAGGCAGGCAGGCAGGGAGGTAACACTAATAATTTGTATTAAGAAAGTCAGTAAGCATACCTCTACCGTGGCTGAGGGTGTGGCTTCAGCAATGCTCCTTATATCTCCATGGTATTGCTTACCCTGTAAAATTAAGAGATACATAAAGTTTACACTTTGATTGTTATGGTAACACTCACTGGAACAAACTCTGTGGCTTGAACCCACTTCTTAGGATTCCTGGAGGGATCTTCCTTTAACGTCATCATCTTAAGTAAGTGAAAGTCCTTTCTTCAAGATTTAACCACAAACATTAAAATTGAAAATGTTATCATTCATTTAGAATTTTACTTCATAAAAATAACATCCTCAAGTTTCAATCTAGATAAAATAACTGGTTGTGTCTCAAGGGTGACCACTATATACAGGTTCCACTGTATAAACAGACCACCTCTGTATAACAGCCAACTGGTTGTGTCTCAAGGGTGACCACTATATACAGGTTCACTCCCCTCTGTATAACAGTGGTTGTTACCACTAACTGGCTGTTGACAGTTCCTTCATGTAAGCACCATAGGTACCTTGTGTTTAGAAGCTGTGTGTGCCGGTTGCTGGTGGGCAGTACTAGAAAGACTAGGCAGATTAGCTGGTACAGAGACAACTCCCTTCACACTAAAGAATAGTTTAATATTATGATACAGTTAGAAAGTTCAATAAGTTCAACATGAAACCATAACCCATAAATAGGTATAATTATAGAGTTTATAATAATATAATATTATACTATGCTAATATACTATAGTACAATAATAATATTTATATAAAATAATATTATATATATACAATAAAATAATATTATATATATATAATAAAATATTATATATATATATATAATAAAATAATATCATATTATGTATATTATTATACATGTATATATAATATAGTATATTAGTTGGTTGAACTGAAACAATAATCTTTTCATAATCACTGACATAATGAATCACAGGAGACCACAAGTTATGAACACATTTCATGGGACTATGAAATGTTTTTTTCCTGTGTCTTGTGGACTATTGAAAGTTTAAACTCACTGTGGAGAGACATTGGGGAGTTTTTCCTCCTGTGGCTTGACATGGTCATATCTGCAGTTTTTTCCATTCACACATGAGCCTTTCATGTAATACCTGCATCGCTGGTACAAAGGAGATACCACTTTTTGATTTATGTTCGTGTGTGTGTGTGTGTGTGTGTTCTTACTGTATCAGGTTTATCCTTCCAGTTATGAGAGAAAGGGCAAAGGTCACCCTTGAAACAGCAGTTGCTCATGTAGTATCTTTATGTAGAGACATGACAGACGTTAGGAACAGTCACAAAACAGACTGGCTTACCTGCACAAGACTTTTGTAGTGCTACTAGCCATGATTCTAGATCTCGCGTACCTACGCCACGTGAAGAGTAAACCGCACCCAAAATAAATAGACTATGGGCGTGGTCTGTCTCCATATGTTTCTGGCTTTCTCCAGGCGTTTCTCAGGAAGTCTGTAGCTTATTTTACCTAGTCTGTCTGAAAGACTCATTAAACAAGAGTTAATGGCCTCAGACAGTTACTAAAGTATTATCTATCTAGCTAGCTAACAGAATAACTATGGCGAACCATTCCAAAGCCTTGAAAAGACTAAGACATACGCTGATACGAGAGATACAAGACCCAGGAGCACTTCTGGACAGTCTAGAGTTGAGGGATAAATTTTCAGGCTATGAAAGAAGCCAGATAATGTCTCCACCCCTGCCATGTGAAAGGGCAGAGAAGTTAATTGATGTTATGGAGTTTTCAACTGTTGAAGTCTTTCAGGCTTTCATGTCAGCCTTGAGAAGACTTAAACCTGAGCTGACAATGAAGCTTGAGAGAATGTTGAGAGAAGTGGGTGGTGCCTCAGAATCTTCAAGTGAGTGTGTTGTCATTAAGGTGTGTATGTGTGGTGGTCCTGTGTGGTGGTCCTGTGTGGGAGATAGGGTTCTCAGACACTTTTCTCTGTGCAATACAGTGGAACCAAATTGCCTGTGGTAGAGATATCCCTGTAGTAGGGATACCCCTGTAGTACCCTGACTATAGCCAACAGTAGCCATGGGGTAGCCAGATGATGGTAGCCATGGTAACTAGGGGTAATTGTAGGGTATCCAGATAATTAGAGTTGAATTATAGGGTAGCTGTGGTGATTGGGAGGGTATGCAGATTTTTAGGGATGATTATAGAGTACCCTGTAGTAAGGACACCCCTGTATTAGGAACTACTTGGTTATATTACACTAAGAATCCCCTAGAATAGAGAGATTCTCACCATTCCTAGGAAATGATCATGTGAACTATTGACCTTTGACTTCCACATTAATTGTACTATGAACTTTAATTACAGGTCAATCAAATTCCAATACCAGTAATGGACATAGATTGAGGGAAGAGAGGTTAGTTCAACCTGTCCAAGAGCAGGCAGGAAGACAGTACCAGGCTGAACCACAGATGTATATTGAAGAAGATGGTAAGTTTGAGTTAAGGGGCATCATGGGACTTACAATAGGACTTTAGTCTGAATGTTATATTAGTCATACTCCTGATACTACGATTCTGTGGTGCAATAACAGTGGTCATTGTTGGAGGAATCACCTGAATGTTGTTATCATATTGTTGCGATGTTTGGGTAGTAGTCCCTAGCCTTGGCTTTACATGCTCCTGTGATAAAACCTTTACATGTCGTCCCTTGCCTTTACATGTCCTTATGACAAATTGCATGTCACTGTGACAACACCTTTATTATGTTCCCGTGACATAACAAAACTGTTACATGTCCCTGTGACAGTACCTTTATGTTCCTGTAACATAATCTTTACACAGAACCACTACATATCCCTGTGACAGAATAACTCTCCTACATTCTGTTTAATGTTGATGCAATATTGTGTGTGTGTGCATGTAGCCGGTGTATTTGGTCTGAATGGGTGTGGTCCTGGTCCTGCTGATCATCTGAGTCACCTGAGCTATACATGTCGAGAATACCTTGCCTCCAGGCTCAATGACCATCCTCCTGAGAGGAACATTTTTCATAGTTTCTGCCATGCACTGGGAGTAGAAAATAAACTTATCCAGGCCTCAGCAAGGTCTGGTAACCCAACTGGATATCTCCTACAGAAATACTCCACTCGCCCTGAGGCCACTATGGAGAATTTGGAACGGGCTCTGGCTGAGATTGGAATGAGGAATGTGTTTGAAGGGATGTTAGATAACTATGGAGGCAACTGAATCCCTTTCAACACCATCACTAGTTCTTTATGTATTGTGTGTCAGCATAATTGTAAACGTACATATGGTTTTCATCTTCATCCAGAAACCATTAGCCTTATATAGAATCTGCTCTAATTTACATTGATCACATTCATTGCCAATTTGCTAGGCATCCATTCAAAATGTATTTTTTTACTTAGTGCCAGTCCCATAGGGTCTGTATAATTGAGGTTACAGTGCTGGTCCCATAGGGTCTGTATAATTGAGGTTACAGTGCCAGTCCCACAGGGTCTGAGGTTACAGTGCCAGTCCCATAGGGTCTGTATAATTGAGGTTACAGTGCTGGTCTCATAGGGTCTGTATAACTTGAGGTTCCACTGTACATGACTTGTGCATCAGTAATCATGATAATGATAAAACAGCTAATTATTGTTATGACTCAAAGTCTGGCATATATAATATAAAGTTAATTTTCTCTATACATTCAGTCCAGCATAAATAATATAAATAATGTTTTGTTTATACAAACAACAACAACAACAAATTAACATGCTCCTATACAGATCCTTAGCATCAATTCCAAGACAGGTTCACTTAATTAGAACAGAAGAACAGGAGAAACAACCGTCCACCTTATTGAGCTCAGACCCACTAAGAACCAGCTTTTTGGCAGACGTCTCCAACTGCTGAAACCTCTCGTTAGTCTTGGGTAGCCAGTCTTTGGAAGCATGAACCAATGCATTATTGAGATATAGACAATTTGCTCCTGGATCATCGGGAATTTCATAGAAACGATACTTGAATTGACCTTTCTCATTGATGTAGTTTTTAGCTTGCTTGCCATCAGCAGAGGTACTGATAGATATGAGGTCTGGTCCAGCCATCGAGAGAAAGGACTTGAGATGGAGGTTATGTAAAATTGGTATACCTGTGACACTATAGTTGGGAAACGCAGCTGCAAGCTGTTTGATACCATCCTGAGAGAACATAATATTATCCATAAAGAGTTCCACTTTATTGTATATATGGCCAGAATTATTTGTCATTTTAGCATGATACAAAATGATTGTCAAAGTTCATAAATATTTGCAGTTTCATTATTTGGTTTCTGAAAGCAGGGACGAATATTTTTTCCTGACAAATATTTCTGGCAATATGATAATTATAGTACGTAGTGAATATCTGCCACGTGTTGCCCCATACACACCAGAAATAGTGCATGAAAGGGGGAAACGTCCCCTATGACATCCTAACATGTAGTATAGCTGTTGGACTGCTTTTGTCTAATATTCCTGAATACGCAGCATTCAGTGCAAGACCTCACCTCATTGGTTCGCTTAGAGAGTCCTACAAAGAACTCCCTTCCTGTAAAGAAGACATCGCCTCCATCCATCCGTCCTGGTTCAACCATTTCAATTATCTTTAATCCCAGCTTCTCCATCATCTTCCTCATGGCCACAGTCTCCCCTCTTCGGTTTTCATGGCCTGTGAAAGATAGAGAGTTCATGAGATCTTGTGATGGCGGGAGGAGAGAATAATCACTTACCAAGGATAGGCAGGAAGGCAGTGCCATCACACACCACCACTGGGTCCTCTACAAACACACAGTCTGGATATCTCTCATCTACAGGAATCGTGTGCACCTCCTTCACCAACTTCCGCAAAACCTACACAAAATATTTGATTTAAAAGGCCAAACAGCATTCCCCTTAAGAAGGATAGTCTCCAGCCCACCCACATCAAACTACTAACCTCCACATACTCCCTCTGTTGTTGGCGTGCCTTCTCCAGGTCCACTTTCCCTTTGCTGTTCCCCAGTCGTAAGGAGGATGCCGGCAGAGTAGATGCCACACCCCCACACACCACTGCTTTGGAGTACACAAAGGAACCGTTATCACTACTCATCCATCTATTGTACAATATCACGTGGTATCAGTTCTAGATGATGCCAGAACCTCCCTATTCAGGACACCTTGGGGGAGATTAATGTGTCCAGATAAGAGGGGTAGCCTCATTTCAGGGGTTTCGGCCTTATTTCAGGGAGTTAAGTTCTATTAATGTAAATACACAAGCTGTTGTTGGGACATGTTTAATACAGAGATGTCCTCATTTCAGGGATTATTGTATACAGAGGTGTCCTCATTTCAGGGTGTTGGAATAGAGGAGTTCCACTGTATACAGAGGTGTCTTCATTTCAGAGTTGGAATAGAGGAGTTCCACTGTATACAGAGGTGTCCTCATTTCAGGGTGTTGGAATAGAGGAGTTTCACTGTATACAGAGGTGTCCTCATTTCAGGGTGTTGGAATAGAGGAGTCCCACTGTATATAGAGGTGTCCTCATTTCAGGGTGCTGGAATAGAGAGGTTCCACTGTATACAGAGGTGTCCTGATTTCAGGGTGTTGGAATAGAGGAGTTCCACTGTATACAGAGGTGTCCTCATGGAATAGAGGGATTGTAATAGTGATACATACCTTCTATAACTTCGGCCAAGATGTGACAGTGGCCTAAAGACAAAAAAAGGCATGTATCCGAGCTTTAGGAATGTAGTACAGTACATATTAGTTGCCAAAAGGTCTGTTGATGGACCTATATAAGGACATATTCTGACTGGCTAATGCTAAATAGTAGCAAGAGCTTTAATTTTACTTCTTTTAAATAGAACAGAGTCTATTAGTTGCCAAAATGTCTGTTAATGGACCTATATAAGGAAAAATTCTGATTGGCTATTGCTAAATTGTAGCCAGAGCTTTAATTTTACTTCTTTTAAATAGAACAGAGTATAGACTGATATCTACACTGTCAGCAAAGTTGACACAACCCCTATGAATAACATTATAATAAGCATATTCACAATAATTAATGCCACTAGTCAGCAATCAGCATGGCAGGACAGCCCTCCTTCCAGCCATATGAAATAAAGGGTCTGGTGATACTGGTTTATAATTTCGGGGGTTCTCTTGGAACGTGAATAGTCTAATAGCCTTGCAGCTATCATGTGATAACTAAAGCACTTTTATCCCATCTTAGCTAGAATTATGAATTAACCACACCATACCCTTCCTGTTTTAATCTGCAAAGGGAGCTAGCCAGCAAGACTGTTCCTTGGTAATGCAGAGTATTAAGTGGTTAGATCTGATTGCATAAAGATTAATAATGTGGATATAAGCTTGTATGTAATCTACTGGTACTCTTCAAAAGTAAGACCCTGGAGTCTCCTGAAACTCAATACCACTGACAGAATATAATATTCTTAGTTAATTTACCTCAGCCTCACCAACAAAGAAGGAACAGACATCTTAGTACAGAATTGATACCTATTCAAAGACAAAAGAAATGGCTATCTTGTCACCCCTAAGTGACAGGTATTAGGGAGTTCTAGAGAGTGAAAATCTCACCCATAAATTAAGTTTGTAATCATAATTCTTTAATAGATATAATAGATAGCATTCTTAATGGGTAAAGCACTAGAAAAATTGGCTGTTTAATATTATTTTCTTGTATTATTAACTCACAAAAAGAGAAACTAAAGGACTCCATCTTTTATTATTTATAGTCAGGTTGTTAGACTTACAAACAAAAAAATCATTTGCAAAAATTTTAAGCTAACTCAAAACTAAGTCTTTCTTATAACTCAATTAGTAGTTCAGAAAATGGACTACTGAGAGGCGGAGGGGGAGGGGGGGGAGGGGGGGGGAGGATCCTGATTTACGGTCCGATTGAAGCAATCGACACCTACTAGTAAGGATGGCCTACCCGCAAGACCGGCAGTGATATTTACTACCCCACCTACCTAATACTGCAGATGTAACTGCAGAATTATAACTGCAGAAGTTGAGCTTAGAGCCGGCCACGCAGCACACAGAGAAGCAATCTAAACACACAGCATGTGCGATTCAAAACCCGGCCCCCTCCGCCCACACCCCGCCCACTATTTATCAACACGTGAGGCGGTCACGATAACCGACCCTTTAATGGATAGGGACTACCTCTTTTTGTCCGTATAACACTCGGCGGCCCAGCTGATTGACACAGGTAGCCAGGCTGGTTGAAGTAAATCTGTACAATGTCGAGGGTGAAATGTCTCACTCTTCTTTTGATGTCTATCTTCTCCTTGACCGGTTACGTTGCACCTGAGACAGAACCTTCTCCCCAACCAAACATCCCGAGAAGAGGAGAGGGGGAGGAGCAGGTACCTTTAATCATGATAGCCATTCTGGCCAGGAACGCCGCTCACACTCTTCCTAATTTCCTGGGCTACCTGGAGTCCCTGGACTATCCCAAACACCGGCTGGCTGTTTGGTAGGTGTGTTTTAAATGTAGAATGCACTAACCTGGGGCAAACAGGCTGGCTATACTGCATAGTAGGTTGCTAGATGGTATATAGATAAATACTGATCCTCAGCTAAGAGGTGGATGAACTAGATTCATAATACAGATGAGTAATTAGCTGCTGCTAACAACTGATTAGGCCCTTCAAGTTCCTCATGAGGAGGTTGTGAAGTGGGGGGGGGGGGGGGTCCACGTTAACCACGCCCATAATTGATTTAACCACGCCCAAAATGAATAATAATTAACAGGACAATACTTTCTTGTGTTGGTCAGACATGGAGAGTTCAACCCCCTCAATCCAGTTCTTCCTCACAGTGACATATGACTATTCATATCCTAGCTAGTGTAGTCTGGAGGTTCATCAGTGAGTTTTGACTAGCCTATTCTCTTACTGTGAAAAGAACAGCTTCAGTTAGCATACTTGGTCTAGGAACTAATCTCTAGTTTGTAAATATCCTTTCATGGCAAGCACTATTCTCTCTAGCTTCTTAAAATTTTATTCAACTAGTGAAAGCTGGTGGTAGAAAGAATGAATGTTTCTATCTGTTGACTCAGAATTGAATTTCCATTCTGGTACCATTTGTACATAATCTGTTGACTTGAAATTGCAATGTGTATAATTTCCATTCTGGTACCATTTTAATCTCATTCTGATACCATTTTATCTCACTGATCACAGGATCAGGACAGACCACAATGAGGACGATACATTGAGCATGCTCAGTGAGTGGGCTGGTAAGGTACAAGATATCTATTCATCCGTAGACTTGGAGCACAAAGAGGAGTGGTTATATCCCAGCCGACATCCATTCAAGAAGACAGAAGAGAGATATAGTCATGTATCACAGCTTCGTCAGGAAGGTCTTCACGCAGCAAGAGAGATGAAAGCTCAATATCTGTTGGTAAGTGGCAGTACTTTCTGTTGGAAAGACCCAAGAAGAGTAATGTTCTTCTTAGAGTACAACAATAGCCTTACAGTAGGAATAATATTCATCATCACTTCCTACAGTAGGAAATGGGCAGTTTTATCCTTCATGTGTTAACTCTTATTACATTTGATAGATAAAAGATAAAATTTTTGTTTTTTCTTGTGCAGTTGCTGGACACTGATGTATTTATTGTGAATAATCAGACCTTGAGAATTCTCCTGGACCAACACAAGTGAGTGAACACCTGTGAGGAAGGAGTCTTTATAACAAATAAAATGCTTGTAGGATTGTATATTCAGAGGGTTCCATTAGGTATTCCTGCTGTGATAGATTAGACAGCAGAGACAGTTTGAGAAGCCCGGGTCATCCCAGACATAACATGAAAGCCCTCTCTGAGTTTCATACATGATTTAGATGAGAGAGAGGGAAGGAGGGAGGGAGATCGAGAGAAGGGGAAAGAGAGGTGTAACCCACCCCTCTGTGCTGCTTTTAACTAGAACTGATGGTTTCCATGGTTATTTATTACTTCAGGCCAATGATCTCTCCCATGCTAGAAGCTGGACAAGAAATAGCCTATTCAAATTTCTGGTGTGGACAAGATGAGCAGGTGTCTATAGGGAATGGTTTTATAGTGTTATGTTGAAGAGTAAAGGGTGAACACAAACTCTGGCCACCTGATTTTGTCACAGGAGTCCACAGTATAAACAGGCCACCTCCCAAACTGGTTCTGTCCCAAAAGGGTGACCTACTATATGTATAACTGTCTCACTGTATAAACAGGCCACCTCTGTATAACAGCCTCCCAAGGGTGACCATATTAATTTCATATAGCAACCAGATGACTAATATTTACACTTGCTTTGCCCAGGGTTACTATAAGAGGACACCAGAATACTTGCCCACCGTTAAACGTGAGAGAAGAGGCTGTTTTGAAGTGCTTGTGTTGCATAGCTTGTTGCTCATTGATCTACAGACCCCTGAATCCAGAAAACTACAATTCTGGCCCCTTTTAGATGGGTTTAAGGGACCAGTGGATGATGTGGTTCACTTTGCTTACTCAGCAAAAGTAGCAGGTGGGTCCAAGGGGCTGCCAACTGGTAGAGTGACCATGTATACAAGTTCCATTGGTCATCTCTGTATAACAGCCAACTGGTTGTGTCTCAAGAGTGACCACTATATACAGGTTCTACTGTATAAGCAGACCACCTCTGTATAACAGCCAACTGGTTGTGTCCCAAGGGGGACCACTATATACAGGTTCCACCGTATAAACAGACCACCTCTGTATAACAGCCAACTCTGTATAACAGCCAACTGGTTGTGTCTCAAGGGTGACCACTATATACAGGTTCTACCGTATAAACAGGCCACCTCTGTATAACAGCCAACTGGTTGTGTCTCAAGGGTGACCACTATATACAGGTTCCACTGTATAAACAGGCCACCTCTGTCAAACCCAGAGGTGACCACAGTTATTAATGGTGTTCACTGTTTCTTCTCTATAGGGTTGGGTATGTATATTCTCAATACTGAGAGATTTGGATATATAATAAAGAAAGAGAACATTTATGACACCTTATCTGAGGCTGCAAGACACTTCCTGAATTTCAAGCTGGAGAATTTAGGTGATAATAGTAGTCTGTTAGTAGTATAATATACAGTGTTCTCCCTAGGAGAGTATGAAGGGATAGTGGTGAGGTGGAGTTTAGTAGTACAGTATATGTCTGTTAGTAGTATAATATACAGCGTTCTTCCTAGGAGAGTAGCTATGAAGGGATAGTGGTGAGGTGGAGTTTAGTAGTACAGTATAATGTGTTTCATTCTGCAGTGAACCATCCTCCAGTTCTCTACAGCCAGTACATACCCAGAGCTGTCCCTGAGAAAGACAAGCAAGGTTTGGATGAGGTGAGGAACTCTCTATTTGATAATAAACCTTAGAATTACTAGAGGTGTTAAGTTCAAAGTTCATGTTCTAGGTATCATGAGAAATTATTAATAAAAAATATCATTTGGCAATTTTCTTGTGTCTAAAAATTTTCATGTAATTTATTTTTGAGGATAAAAATTTTTTTTCCTTGATTAATTCTTGCTTTGTAATTAATTTTTGAGTGAAAAAAATTTTGTGATATGGAGACCCCATAAGTTTTCTAATAGTAAACAAACAAACAAATAAATAAATAAATAAATTTTGCAGATCTATATGATTAGTCTTGAGAGGAGACCAGAGAGGAGGAACAGGATGTTAGCGTGTCTGGATGAGCTGAGACTCAATTTCATACTGTTTGATGCTGTGGACGGAAAGTAAATGAGAACCATAAGTTAGGGGGTTGGAGTAAAGCAGAGCCAAAGTTAGGGGGTTGAACTAGCATTAGAGCCAAAGTTAGGGGGTTAAACTAGCATTAGAGCCAAAGTTAGGGGGTTAAACTAGCATTAGAGACAAAGTTAGGGGGTTAAACTGACATTAGAGCCAAAGTTAGGGAGTTAAACTAGCATTAGAGCCAAAGTTAAGGGGGTTAAACCAGTAATTGTTTTCTATAGGAATTGCTGAGTCTAAATTGGAGGGGTTTCATCTAATATTGTAGTCTATAATATTAATTAGGAAAGACAACAATGTTATTGTTCAAGAAACATGGCTTCTTTTTCTTTAGTACTCTGACTATAGCTCTGTACTGTAGCTGATTCCACCCAACCAGAGCTGTAGTCTGAGGTACAATGATTTGCTTTAATGTGCAGGAAGCTAAACCAGACATATTTAGACCAGCTTGGAATCAGCTACCTTCCTGGCTGGAAAGACCCTTGGGGAGAACGACCCATGACCTTTGGTGAAGTTGGCTGTTTTCTAAGTCATTACAGAATCTGGGAACAGGTGATACCATATGTTACACAGTAATCTTCCCACAGTAATCTTTCCAGGATACCACACAGTAATCTTCCCACAGTAATCTTTCCAGGATACCACACAGTAATCTTTCCAGGATACCACACAGTAATCTTCCCAAGTTACCACACAGTAATCTTCCCAAAATACCACACAGTAATCTTCCCAAAATACCACACAGTAATCTTCCCAGGATACCACACAGTAATCTTCCCAAGTTACCACACAGATACAATAGCACAAAAACTTCATGACTGGAAAGTTTCATGAAGAAGATTTCTTTACAACAAGAATTTTAATATTCATCTATGGACTGACACAAAACAATGTCAATAATCCACAAGGGGAAATCGTGGAAGAAGATTTCTGTCTCATGAACTGCCTTTTCCCTCTGTTGTTAGTGTGGGGGGTGGAGTTAAAAACACTTTGATGTGGTCTGAAACAACTATCCCTTTGTGGGAAACTTTATTTGTGATGTAATTATGGTGTCCTATGATCTCTGTACCTGTGGATAGATGTTGGAAAGAGGACTCGAAGAGGTGTTGGTACTAGAGGACGATGTGGACTTTGAACCTAACTTCCGAGAAAACTTAGAGATTGTGTTGAATGAAGCACAAGAACACGCCCCCTCCTGGGATCTCATGTGAGTAAACTTGCTAGCCAATTCTCCTTCACCGGTATAACACGGGTAGGTCTGATGATGGAGTGGGCATGTGATCATGGAAGGATGGGAAGTAGGGGCGGAGCTTTGAAGCAGTTAAACTTCACCCATTTTACATACATTAAAGATAATTCTATTGTGTTTTGCTATGCCTGAGAGACCCTGGTCACTAGCTTAGTGTTATTTCCAGATATGTGGGCCGTAAAATTCTCTACTGGGAGAACGAGAAGCTATTGAGTGGTACAACAATGTTGAGCATCCCGCACTATTCCTACTGGACATTGGGTTACATCATCTCTCTCAGGGGTGCTCAGAAGCTCATTGACGCTGGTCCATTTGATAACTTGCTGCCTGTGGATGAGTATCTTCCCATCATGTTTGATGCTTATATTGAGTAAGAGTGCACGAGGGTGTGTGCAATAGTTGGCTGTTCACTAGGAAAAAATGTTGTTTTTTTTTTCTTGTTATAGATTTAATAATTATTATTATTATTATTTATTTATAATATTTTATAATAATATAAATTATTTCATTATTTATTGCTGATGGGTGTAAGGAAGTGCTGTAAAGCTAGGGTTAGTTTGGGGTGTGGTTGCATGAAATGAGTGTGGTTTGGGCAGGGCTAACATTACCACTCTACCTTTTTTTCTTGAGAGAAACCCTGGGTAAAAGAAAGGGTCAGAGTATACCGTCTCTAGTGATAGTTTATAATCACTTTCCCTTTCTGATGGCTGTTAATTGGCATAAAACTATTTTCCTTCCAGATCAAATTGGGCTTCATATTTTCCTAACCGAAACCTCGAGGCATACTCTGCTTCCCCCCTGCTGGTAAACCCCACCCACTATGTGGGAGATGAAGGATGGTTCTCAGACACAGAGCCTCCGATAGAGGTCCTGGAAAGAATTCGGGCAAGAAAAATTCAGCAACAGAAGGAACTGGAAGAAAGAGAGCAGAAAGAGCTTGCAGAACAGGAGAAAATCAAAGAGCAAGTCACGAAGAGACAGATTGAGGCCATGAGAGCTAAACTAAAACCAAAATCAGAACTTTAGATGGTGTTCTGATGTCTCACAGCCTCTGTCATTCATTTCTCTGTGATGCTGTGATGTGTAAAAGTTCATTACTTGTTGTATGTTGGTTTTATTTCAGTAAAGAATGACCATTAAAAATTGACAATTAAAAAATTAGAACTGCATGGGAATAACAAACATTGTGTTTACAGACAATAAAAAAATAAACATTGTGTTTACAGACGATAGAATTGTATACAGAAAATTTAAAAATAACTTGAGTCCAATGCATGTGTGTTATACTTCATCATGTGAACTTACATAATCTTCAATGACATTCTCTAAGTAATCTGTAAAGTATTACATATCAGTGATGGAGATGCAAAAGAAACTATGCTGTAGAATCTCTGACTCTGAAATAAGGACAACCTTATATCTGACAGCTTCCCTACATATTATATAATCCTGATGTGTCCTTTATTCAGAGGTTCCATTGTAATACATGGGACGGTTGACCTGATTCCAATGTGTCCTTTATTCAGAGGTTCCACTGTACTACAAGGGACAGTAGACCTGATCCCAATGTGTCCTTTATTCAGAGGTTCCACTGTACTACAAGGGACAGTAGACCTGACCAATGCCTTTATTCAGAGGTCCTACTTTACACGAGTACTTAGTGTGTGTTGTAGCATCATACCTTCTAGTTTATCGTAGCTGGACACCCAGAGTATAGCCAGCCAGCTGAGACTACAGCATATTGCCCGAACTACAGTCAGTACCAAGAAGGAGTTAATTCTGTCATTACTCTCAAAGTTAGGGATGTAAACGATGTCTTCCTCAGAAGGCGAGGGTCTGTTGAAGGCAGATTGAAGATAGTCTGTAGTGACAGTAGTGTTGACGGGAGTGAAGAGGTTGGGCCTATATGAACAGTGTGTGTTAGTTCTCTTATATAAGGGTCAGGACTAGGACTAAAACTGGTTTTCTTTGATGTACCCATAGCATTTCCAAACCCTGTATAGTGTATCGTAAATCTGGAAATTTTTGGACCATTACTAAATGAAATTTTACCATTTCTGAAATTATATTTTGTTGAACAAATATTTCAACTCCAAAATTTCCAGATTTATGGCAATTATGTATAGCATTTTTTTGTGTGTGTGTGTCCCCCCACTAGGTTTAATTATTACCACAACAGCACTGCCATTTGGGGATAGAGTGCTATTCTCTCATCAATGGCAGCCAGACCAACAGTGATAAGCAGAGCTAACAGCAGGAGGATCCACACTGCAGTAGAAGGAAAGACACAAACATTAACCCAAAAGGTTTGCCTCCCTGCCATGGTAAATCCTCTGTGATATAAGCACTCACCTGCCAGGAGAACAATCTGAGAAGGAGACTTTATGAGGCCACTGAGACATAATTTAAGAGTATCAGTTTGAGAAAAGTCAAACCTATGGGAGAACAAAAAATAGGACTTGGTACAGAACATAACATTTTAGCAGTATTGTTGTGGTGGCTTTAGGGCAACAACAACAACAACAAAGCAAGCAAACAACAATAGCAAGTAAAAAATCATTAGGGTGGGAGATTAGGTGTGGCATACATAAAGGAAAGTGAGTCATAATAACTCTGTAAGGACCTGTCTAGTAATGAGAGGAAGATCAGGGACAGGAAGAGGAAATGGAGGGCGTGGCTTGGGAGAGCGAGGGAGTGGTAAAATTCCAGGACATTGATGTGACTGTTAGTTTGCTGACTCAGCACATTTACCACAATGCCTTCCCATAAGGATATTCCTACAGATAGAATAAAATGCAAAAGTGAAGCAGACCAACCTCCTGCTTCCTACTATATTACACATACAGTACCTGCTATAAATCCATGCACAATGAGAGCCACACGCTGCAGAAACTTGTGAATCCACTGTAATAGCATGCATAACAGATAACAACAACAACAACAACATTTTTATCTCCTTACTGTTAAACATAATAATGGCTAGCAATGTAGAGTCTCTACTCTAGACACATTGGGACAAATTAAAGTGTCCTGATTAATTCAGGGTGAGGGGAGAAATTATTATTAGTATAAACAAGCATTTGGGACATATCAAGTGTCCTTAATAAATGAGTTTTCCTCGAGTTGTTCCACTGTATAGAGATGTCCTCATTTCAGGGTGTTGGAATAGAGGAGTTCCACTGTATACAGAGGTGTCCTCATTTCAGGGTGTTGGAATAGAGGGGTTCCTAGAGGTGTCCTCATTTCAGGGGGTTGGAATAGAGGAGTTCCACTGTATACAGAGGTGTCCTCATTTCAGGGTGTTGGAATAGAAGGGTTCCACTATATACAGAGGTGTCCTCATTTCAGGGGGTTGGAATAGAGGAGTTCCACTGTATACAGAGGTGTCCTCATTTCAGGGGGTTGGAATAGAGGGGTTCCACTGTATACAGAGGTGTCCTCATTTCAGGGGGTTGGAACACTGTACACAAGCTGTGTTTTGAGACACTTATCCAAGTTCCTAATAGAGGGGTGCCTTGATTTCAGAGTCTGGAGTGGAGTACTCTATATCTGGTTATCTATAATGTACCAGAGCTATATCCACACTAGTTATCTCATAGTCCCAGTTTGGAGGAGAGCTTTCCTTTTTGGTAACTCCTCTTTTTCTGACCATAAATCCTCTACCATCTGCAATGAAACAAAACACTATCTTTACCAGGCTAGAGTCAGCAGATATAGCTAAACAAAACATGTTATCGGTGTCCTCTTGGTCAAGGTGTTATTTTTAAGCTATTTGTCATTAAGAAACTTGAAATAGTTTCTTCTTTTTACAATACCCACCCACACACAAGAGCACCATCCTCTCTGACACACCCACACCCACACAGAGCAAGGTGGACAAATTGAGCTTTTATAAAAAATCCATTTCCAGTTTGTTTTTTTTAAATTATGTTTTGAAGTTAGCTAGCTATGTGGCATGGTGCAAACCTCTTCGTTCCACAAATATCAGATCTTTTGATAGGCTGGTATGAGGCAAGGAAGGGAGCTTGTACGGAGGACCTGTGAGAACATCCTTATCTTCCACCTCCTCAACTACATCATCTTCCGACAACAGTACCATTGGACCTGGCAGAGACAAATCATAAAAGTGGCAAATGAAGTTTGATACCATTGGGTCATTAAAGTTGTTTTTTTTCCTATCTCAAGTAGTGTCAGGGTGAAAGCATTTTCATTAACAATTAATCAACTTTCAACATGAAAATTTCAGCAAATGAGAAATTATTTCTTTTGTCTGATTTAAGGTTGGACATAAGCAACAGATGTGCACACATGAACATTCCTTTCCTACCACATCTGATTTTATGACACTACACATACCATTTGGGTTAAGGGGTGTGGCTGTAGGAGGATGGGTGGCTACTGATTCAATTTGGAGATCAGGATCCATGGGAAATTCAGGAAGCTGTCTGTTCTCCTTCCTAGATTCCAGAGTGGTTTCCAGAGTGGCTTCTTGAGGAGTGGCTTCTTGAGGAATGTTTTCTTGAGGAATGTTTTCTTGAGGAGTGTCCTCTGTCTCATTATGTACTCCATCCTGAGATGGAGCCAAACACTCCATAGACCACCTCTAGTATATTCCATTTAATAGACCACATTTAATACATTTGATATTCATTCCATTGACCACATCAAAGCAGCATGTGCAGACATCCCCCCCCCCCCCCACACACACACACAACCCAACCTTTAACTTGCCCAGACAGAGTGGAATTAATCTATAAATAACTCACCATATCTGAACCCACTGTAGGCTTAGAGTCTCTATCAGTTTCCTCCAGCTCAGTGTTACTTTTTTTCACTCTCTTCCTTCGCTTTTTCTTCTTCTTCTTTGCATCAAATGGATGAAACTCCACCTCCCCTCTCCCATCATCTGAAGCCAACACCTCTGTTGAATGAAACTCCACCCCCTCTCTCCAATCATCTGGAGCCAACAGATCTGTTGGACGAGACTTAACCCCATCCTCTGAATTAAATTTTTTCAATGCCTTTGTCAAGGTGTCTGGGTTCAGAGAGAGAGGTGGTAAGGTGTAAGCTTCAAAGGATGCTTCTCTTGAGGGTGGAGTGATGGTTAAAGTAGGTGGGCAGACACGAAGCTTGGGACTGTCAGCATTTGTCAGCCTTGCTTTAAGCTGGTTCAGCATAGTTTGATTCATTAGTGGTGAGGTATGTCCTAAGAGGTGTGGTTTTTTCCTCTTTTTCTTTGGAGAAGAAAATGATCTTGATTGCCTAGGAAACACATGTTAATAATAGAAATATCATTTTACATGTAATGCCTAACATGTGTATGTGTATACATGTATAAGCATGTGATTGAGAAATGTCTGTCTGTTCCTACAAGTAAGTTAAAAGACATCTTCTGTCTCAAGATTATGCTTCAAAAGTTAGCTATGGTTCTACCCACTTCATGAATGAATTATATGACAATACTGTGTAATGGGCACTTGTGGGAGGTAATTATGCATCTCAAGAAGCTAGACTTGGTGCTTCAAGTAGTCATAAGAAGTAGTATAATAGTAGTTTCACTGGCCTCTGGAAGGGGTCTTTGGGTCTGGTGACACTGGCTCAATATTTTCATGGCTGAATAATAGTGTTTACAGCAAGCTCTAGAAAGAGGGCCATCAAGACAGCTGTAAGGCTATTGGACTAGCCACATTCCAAGAGAACCCAAAAATTGCAAACCAGTATCACCAGATACTTCACTTCAAATGACTAAAGGGGGTGCTTAGCCTGAGAACAATAACTAGAAGTGTCCTCTAATTATAGCCCTTTCAGCCTTCCTAGCCCTAGCCCTAGCCCTAGCCCGAGCCCTAGCCTAGTCTTCCTTAACTAGTTGCGAAGTTTATATTACATTATATCTAGCTAGCTACCTTCCAGAAATGGGTTCCAAGTCAGAGAGATGCATAGTCCCAGAAGTACCCAGAGAAGGTTTTATAGTAGATGCCATAATTCGTGTTGACAGCCACAGGTTCAACGTTTCATTTATATTATATCCAAATAATGCCCCTTTTCTCTTACATCTGTGTTTCCATGGTTTTATGCACGGGCGTATAATTAAATTAGCCAGCTGGGTCACGTGCAAACGAGCATAATCGACGTGCCTCGCGATATCCAAAAATTAAAATGCATGCAAGATGGAGGCAAAAGAAAGTGAGAGCAGAGGAACTAAGGAAGCGGATTCTGTGCTCTCTAATCTTGATACATTGAAACGGATAAATAAAAGTCTTAATAAGAAGTAAGTTAATGGAATATAGTACCGCGAAATTGGACTACTCGTGCTTAGAAATATTAAAAGGTGTGTTTTTTTGCCATGTGTCTTTTTTCACTCAGGGAAGGTATTTTCGAGAATGTAGACGTGCAGTCTACTAGTTATGCTCTTCTTCATGCAGCTTATGTTACCTTGAATGCTTCGAAGAAAAGTAAGTGTCACATGATATGTTACTCGCTTCAATAGAGGGGTCAAAGGTCATCTACCACTTGCATACAAACTTCTATCTTATTGCAGGATTGGTGGATCGTTCTTCTGTGCACACGAGTTGTAAAAACATCATCCAGTATTTACTTAAGACACTTCCAGTAGCTGGAGAAAATTACCTTGTTGTGTTCAAACTGATTCATGATCTCTGTTTGGGAGAACTCTCTCTCTCTAACTCTGACATATCTCTACTGATTGGTCATGTGGAGTTGAGTCCCAAGCAGGACGAGGAGGAAGAGGAAGGGAAAGGTACTGCACAGGGTGACCCTTTCAATGCACCATTTCTGAATGCCCCCTCTGTTTTTCTTTACTATTGCAGAGACCCATGATGATGACAAAGGGACTGCCTCCACTGAAAGTACCACACCTACTCCACTGGCCGATGAAGACGAGATAAAATCGAAGGTTGATTCTAAAGCAGAAGTCAACAAACTCCTCAAACAGCTGAAATTCGGTAAACCCAGTCGCCTAACTAGGCCTATACCTGTTCCCTCTACTCCTCCCCCAAAGAAGAAGAACAAGAGACATGTTATAAGACTCCCCCCTTTCCACCAACCAGGAGTGGGAGGGTCTAGCCAGACCTGGAGTCCCGAGGCGATGAACGAGGAGGACTCGTTTATCCTCTTGTGCCGGGATGTAATGGAGGAGTTGGAAGTTGGGGGTGCATTGCTGCAGTTTCTATGGAAACTTCCAGTAATTCAGAAGCTTGCTAATGGTGGTGATGCGTTTTCCCAGGAAACAACTGGTGGTGAGGGGGAATCTGAGGAAGTTCAATCTGACATTATCTTTTTAATCAAAAAGTAATTTTTTCCTTGTTAGCTTTATAAACCAAGTGGCCTCATTTCATGAAGTGAGGTTTGTTGGGACAGAACTTTGTTAATACGTGGGTATTTCTATAGAAGGGTGTCAATGTTTATGGGTGTTTGAAATAGAGGGTTCACCAATGTTGGGTTGGTTGGGGGGCAGTAGAGGAATAGAGGGGTTCCACTAAGTCCCTTTAATGCGGTTTAAGTTCCAGTGGAGGCGTGTCCATGCCTCTACTGGCGTTCCAACCGCACACATCAAAAGATTGTCCATGGATCAAGGACTGAGTGAGGTTAATATCTTACTATGCCACTCCCCAATGGCTCAGCAGGACGCTTTCTCACTTACATAACCTTTCATATTACACCTCTTTCTATTAATTGTTTAGTCTCCATCAACTGAGGAACGCTGTAGAGGCTACTTCTCTCCTCCTCCACACTTCCCACCTTCTGCCCCACCTCACTGACACTCAGCTAGCTATCCTTGCAGACATTTTGGTTGGATGCACTCGGGCTGCATGTCAGGCTATTGTAGCTGTCTCTTCCATGCCAGCCAAGAAGAAGGAGGCTGCAGGAGGAATGGGTATACCCAAGGCTGAGAAGAACAGAGAAGGAGAAAGTATATACTAGTGTACTGGGATATTGTGTCTAGTTTTTTTTTTTTTTTTTTTTTTTTTTTTAATCTGTGTTTTCCTGCCTGGCCTGTGTATAGTGTCTGTCTCTGTCTGTGTCTCTGGGTGTTGTGTGGCCTATGTGTGGTGTCCTGTGTCAGTGTCTGTTGTGTGGTCTCTTGGATTATGTGTTAGTCTATCATGGGGTTGGTAGAATTATATTTTTCTTCTCTAGTTGTCCCACTGATGGCTGAGTCTATATCTTATGAGGATCTGCAGGTGGTGTCATCTGTGGCAGATCTCTATGGTTCACTCTCCTATTGTGCCACATCTATAATCAACACACCCACTGTAGTAAGGGCCCTCACCTCTTCCATCGTCTCCATCACTGTAAGTTGGAAATTTCAAACTGATATCTTCCGTCCCTAGGATGCCTTCCTGCCACTCTGTGCCATGTAGTCCACATGTCCAATAGCTATTGAAATACAGTCATGTCTGCCTCTCTGGATTAGAGGGGTGTACTCTTTTCAGGGACCATGTCATGTCCACCTCTCTTGATTAGAGGGGTGTACTCTTTTCAGGAACCATGTCTGACCCTAAGGTCATGGCTGCTAATAATCTAGTATGGATTTGGTGAAGTGGGGAATTGTGTGATTATGTACTATATTATTTGTATTGTATTCACTATGTGACTTTAGTCAAGTGGGGAATTGTATTATTGCTATGTATTCACTAATGTGACTTTGAGTGACCTTTTCACTGTGCAAAGTATGAATTGAGCCAAAGATAGTATTATTATTGTCTATTTCAATGTGATATCATATACCTCCCCCTCTCCCTTCCCCCCTCATCTCCCTCCCTCTCCTCTCTCTCCATACCCCCTCTTCTCATTCCCTCTCGCCTCTCCCCCTCTTCTCCCTCCCTCTCCTCTCTCTCTCCCCCCTCGCCCTAACCCACCTATTCTCCCTCCCTCCCTCCAGCTAAGAGTCTATCAAAAGTTACTCACTCTCCAGTTTAGTGCTGTCGTCCAGCAAAACATGAGAACCCTCTTTATATACCACACCTTCTCTTCTCTCAAGCCACTCCTCTCTTCTGCAAGGAACATGTCAGTTCGGAGCACTGCTCCTGAGCAGGCAGAATCTGGGGGAATGATGAAAATCCTGGGAGGTGTGAAACTTAGTGTGCCAATGATTGAAGTACTTATTCAGGCAGTGGAAGGAGTTAGGCTGATTGGTGAGGATATTAGAGGGACCAGGGGGAAGGACGTGTCCTCGAGACCAATCAGCATTTCCCCAAGTAGCCTTGATGTGTGCAGTAGTAACTCTAGCTGGCAGTGTTTGGACATGTTACTAAAGTATCTTCCTCTATTGAATGACATGTTCTCTCTCCTCGTGGCCACCTTTAAAAAACTGCAATCTCATGTAAGTTGAGTAGCTGAAGCTGGGAGAGGGGGGTGGGGGCAGGGGCGGAGGAAGTACTAAACTAGATTTTTCTCCTACCTCTTGTTTTCAAGGTTTTGTCTATAGCTAGTTCTTCTCAGGCAGAGGACTCTTCTCATCCTCTTGCTAAGAGTCATCCGAGTGTGGACAAGCACGAACATTCTTTAAAGCTCTCTCTCTTGGAGAAGATATCTAAATTTAGTAGGATTGTCTCGGACATGGGAAGTACTTTGGGTGGAGATGTCGAGGATGAAGGGGAGGCGTATTCACCGTCTCCCTCATCAACTGTCAGTTCCAGCGGAGAAATGGGTGGAGTTTATACCTTGTACTCTGGTACAAATTCAGAGGATGATAAGGAATCCTTTGGTATATACTTATAAATTTGTAATGTCCCTCTTGTGTGACCATAAGGAAATATACTACCCTTATTACCTAAAGTGTAATAAGCTTATTGTGATACCACCTGGAAGTAGATTGCCTCTAATAATTATACCTATTGTGAGACCACCAAGACATCTTTATTGTAATAACCCTATTGTGAGACCACCAAGACATCTTTATTATGATAACCCTATTGTGAGACCACCAAGACATCTTTATTGTGATAACCCTCTTGTGAGACCATCGTACAACACATTATCCTATTGTGACACCTTCTGTACTTGTGTTTAGATGAGGATTATGATGACTATGAGTTGTCTCCCAATTTCTTGATGGCTACTCTTGGGTTGGATTATGGTGATGGCACGCCCTCTGTCCCTCCTCCTCCTCCCCCACCCCTCCCTCCTCGCCGAATTACTGCAAGAGAAGTGAGGTCCAGGTTACCACCAAGAGGAATAGCAAGGTACGAGCGTGTATCCTCAGAAAATACAACACTCTTGGCTTAAAATAATATACACATTCTGTAACTGCAATACCAGTCACTTCTCAAAGACTTGTGGGACTATCAGAGAGAGTATGAACATTCTTTACACAGCATAATATTTTCTCTCCCTCTTGTTTATTTTTATCCAACTGCCCATCCAACAGGGAGATTGAAGAGTAATACAATCTCTTCCCTTTATTTTTATCAAACTGCCCATCCCACTCAACTTGGAGTTGTATGGAATCATCTTCAATCTTACCAGGAGATAATCTCCATAGACCACTCCTATTACAAGTGTCCATTCCCCTCTACCTTTTTTCATTGTGACTTCATCCATCTCTACATTCTCTTCATTGCCAGGAAATCCTTTTCCTCATGGCACGAGCTAACCCCCAAGCGACCAAATAGGGTGGCCCATATCACAGCCATTTTGTTCAAAAGCTTTGACATACCGTATTTGCTGAAATTTTCGTCGTTGTTTTAATTTCGGATGTCACTTTTATTACGAAATTTAAAAAGTTGAATAATTGGAGATGCAGAGGGCAGCATGCTAAGCTCGCTAGGCTCTCCCGAAATTAAAACAACATGAAAATTTTAAAAATGAATTATTAATAAACGAAAATTTCAGGAAATACGTACTTAGAAGAAATTAACTACAAAGTGACCTCTTAGTTTGCCCAATAAAGAGAGAATTCCCTTAGTTGGGTGGAGCTGTAACGTTTTCCTCTATCCCGCACGACATAATTTTTACTTCTTGGACTCCTGCAGAATTAACTTTGGAGCTGGTCCAAAAGCAACAGTGGTGGAGACAAAGAAGAGAAAGCCGATACTTTTCTTGCATCTTGCCAACACCTTGATGAAGTGTCTCCATCTTGGCCTGGTACAGAACAAGGACACTGACATTCAAAATTACATCAGGGAAAAAATTCAGGCCGAACACATCTCTTGCCTTGCCTGGTTGGTACAGAACCTGGACGTACTGATGGTTACTTTAGATTCCAGTTCCAAAAAGGACTCCTATTTCAGTAATGAACTTGGAAATCTTGGTTTTGATCTGATGGCTATGATAAGAGAGATGATAATGAACGGAACAGTAGGGCAGCAGTATTTGCAGGGGGTACTTCTGAACGAGCTGGGTCTCAATGCTAAGTGTTGGCCGCTGAGGATTACTCCAGCTGCACTCTCGCTGTTGGGGTGTGTCCTTATCTGCCGGCTAGGGGAAGGTTCTGGTATTGGAGCTAAGAATAGTGATGGAGATGATCCCCTCACTGTAAATATATGGAAAGGGTAAGAATATTATAATAAAAGCAGTAATGCAACACATAGATTATAAAAAGACTCCCCCTGTGGGGGGGGGGGGGGGGGCAGGGGAGGAGGAGGAGCTTTAGATCTTTTCTCCTTCCCATAATCTCCCTTTTCTATGTAGACATATATCACACTAATCATGTACCAAACTCCCCCCTCCTCCCCCTCTCTCTGTTTTAGATTCCTCCATTCTTTGGAAGAGAGTGCCTGTTCGGATGAGGAACCCGATGAAGGTATGTTGAGTACAGAGATGGATTACTACTTGGGGAGATGTATGGGGTGTATAGCCATAGTCTAGAGTCATAAGGGGGTGTGTGTAGTAATAGGGTGTTAGGGTGTGTGTGTAGTCACAGGATGTTGGGGTGTGTGTGTGTAGTCATGAGGGACATTGGAGATGCATTATAATATGTATGAAACTGATACCTCCAGATCTAGACGTTGCCCATCTACAGCTAATGCTCTTCGTATGGTACACGTTCTCACTGGAGACAAGATCTGCTCTCTTCACCAGCTGTGCCCAGTCTGTCATCAGAGCTGCCTGTGCAAAAAAGTAAGATACTAACCTGTTGGTAGTGCTTTATGATGGAATGTGCTCCCTCCCTCCCTCCAGACAAGGAGTTCCAATCTCCCCCCTTATCATTAACCGGTTGCTTTTGGTGTTGGACTTTTTGCTGTTTCAATTCAATGAGCGGCCCCCTGACCTCACAGACCAGGTATACTATAGTATACTATGTAGTATACTAGAATATCTAGGGAAAGTGCAAGTGAAGATTTACAGTTTTAGCTACACCCCTGATTTGGGATACTATTGGTATACTAGTGGAAACTGTATGTATATAGTATACTAGTAAGAATACTAGTCCCTATAATTGATATACTAAAATATGCTTGTAATATACTGTAGGTTGAGATGAATTTATTCCATTCATCTGTGATTGGCCTTCACCCGTCATCTCGTCAAGCAGGGACCCCAAACTCAGGCAAATCCCCCAGAGGCCAGACTAAAATAGTGTGTTATCCCAATGAACTCCAACTGAAATATTCCACTGTCTTATCAAAACCCAACATGGCCTCCTCTATCCTCAAAGATGTGAGTAACCCTCTGAAGGAGATGGCGACACATGAGGACGCAGAGATATCCCCAAGGTTCTATAATGTGAGGATACCATACATACCCTGTGAGCAGGACGACGAAGGAAAGGAGGAGAGGGATGAAGAAGGAGAAGTTGATGGACAAAATCTGAAAATAGATGCTAAAGTTGATGAACAGGTCAGATAGTTTGCCTCAAAGTGGCTTCAGCATGTTTGGGGGCAGAGGAGCAGGAAAGTGATGGACCCCTCTTTTAATAACCAATCATCTTCCTAGGGACCCCTGGACATATGAGAGGTGTGGTTTCTTACCACATCAAAGCCTTTAGGCTCCACCCCACACTTACATCAAAGGGAAATGTCCACTGAAGAGTAGGCCCACTAACAGCATGGAGACAGGAGTTATCTTTATATTCCACAGGCTTGTCGTCTCCTCCTCATGTTACCCATACCTGCTGACCTCACTGAGGAACATGAAGGCAAGAAAGGGTATGACCTCCTAGTGAATTCCCTGGTGTCTCTCATGAGTGTTGGGATGGATTATGGCAACCAGAATAGGAAACTGCCGGAGAGAATCCTGGTGGCCTTTACCGCACATCAATGCTTCAATCTCTCAATGGGAATGCTGGGGAAACTGCCTCCAAGTTACCAAGTTCTCTCGTCTGTTGTTGTAGGGGAGGGGCTGTCTCTATTGGTGTGTTTATACTCTAGATATTATACTGGGGGTGGGAGGGAGGGAGGGAGGGAGGGAGGGGGGAGAAAGGGAGAGGAGGGTGTCTCCATTCCCCTCTTCTCTCTCCCTTCTCCCCTCTCTCTTCTTCCCCTTCTCCCCCTCCCACTTCTTCCCCTTCTCTCCCTCTTTTTCCCTCTCCCCTTATCCCCCATCCCACTTCTTCCCCCTTCTCCCCCTCCAACTTCTTCCCCCTTCTCCCCTTCCAACTTCTTCCCCCTTCTCCCCCTCCAACTTCTTCCCCCTTCTCCCCCTCCAACTTCTTCTTCCCCCCTCCCTCTTCTCCCCCTCCTATTCTCCCTTTCCCCTTCCTTTCTCTCATATTAATGCATTTTTGTGTATTCTTTAGACCCCTGAAGGGTCCTGTTTTCTGATCCACCTCCTCCATTTATGCATGAAGTTCAGAATGCAGCACATGGACACTGAAGACATCTTGGTAAGTCTGTGCCCCCTTTCTAAACCACACCCCTTACCACACCACACCCACTCTCTACAGGACACTTTGCTAGTGAGTGGCTATGGTGCTGAGGAGGCGGAGGAAATGGTGGCCCGGGTCATTTCAGTGATGGATTCTCCTGAGCACTTTGAAGAGCAGACAGTGGCAATTCTTGGGGAGGTATGTCATATACATGATGGCAGTTTCACTATAATTTTATAGACATGCTAGAGCTGGTAATTAAAAGTGAATGCCAGCAGCCATCAGATGTAGGGGGACACTCAGTACATGTCCAGTGGTGCTCTAAGTCACCCATAGTTTGTGGTCAACTCCTTCCCTCTGGTAGGTATTCCACTGAAACTCTAGTATAAAGATCAAGAGGTTGTCCATGTCTAGGTTCAGGGGGCAAGGGTGGTCCATGTCTAGGTCCAGGGGTTGTCCATGTCTAGGTTCAGGGGTAGTCCATGTCTAGGTTCAGGGGTAGTCCATGTCTAGGTCCAGGGGTAGGGGTTGTCTATGTCTAGGTTCAGGGGTTGTCTATGTCTGGTGATGCTGTAGGCATCATCCCACTCTGTTTCTCAGAGATAGAACTTAGCCACCATACTTTACACCAGGAGAGATGACTCATGCTGATAGTTAACTTTTCCCCTTCTCCTTCTCTCCCTCCCTTTTCCCCTTTCACTCCCTCCCTTCCTTCCCCCTTTCCCTCTCTCCCTTCCCTCTCTCCCTTCCCTCTCTCCCTTCCCTCTCTCCCTTCCCTCTCTCCATTCCCCCCTTCCCATTTTTCCTCCCTCCCCCTTTCCCTCCCTCTCTCCATTTCCCCCTTTCCTCCCTCCCTCCCTCCCCTTTGCTCTTTGTGTCTTTCTCCTCCTCCCTCACTCCTCCAGCTTGTGGAAAGTGATGACCGTACCATGTTACCACTGGTTAGTATCATAGCTCTAGACCTACTCCTCTGTCTCATCACTAGAGCTGCTGTCAGTGGTAAGTCTTTTGGACACAACACAACAACAACAACAGCAACAACAATAAATAAATAATAAATAAATCATAGTATTTGTGTTTTTATGTGAAATTTTTTGAGATCCCATGAAAATTCAATAACACATTCCCTGATTCAGTATATTATATTTATCATTGGTTTTAGCTAATGAAGTTCTAGGAGGGGAGGAGCCTGACGGTATAAATGACGCCTCCCAGCCAAAGAAAAACATAGAATCTGTGCAAATGGAAAAATTTGAACTGGAATTTTGCACTCAGCTAGCTCCACTATTGATAAAACTCTCCCAGAAGCTCCTTCAATATGCCCATCTCTATGTCACTTCTTCCTTTAGTCCCGATGTTGCTCCTTACACAACCACCAGCATCAGTGCTCCTCGAGAGGCCCTAGATGTTCTCTTGAGCCTCTCTGGTAAAAACCTGATCTTTCCGAAAGACAAACCTCTTTTTGTAGCCCATCTTCCTGAAGATATGCTTGAACGTCTCAAAGTATGGGAAGCTGCTCTTGTGATCGATCCCGTCCAAAAGAAGAGGCTGAGCAGCTACGACGACGAGCAAGGTGGTTCCTGCATGGTGAATTTTCTAGATTGCCACTTATCTGCCTTTGGGGGGACACGAACCTTTGACCCCTCTCGTAGCTTGAAGAGTACCATTATCTCTGTGCTCATACTCATGGACTACATGTCAAACAGTGACCTCTCGGAGGCGGTGATGAGTAGTCAGCTGCTCTGGTCGTTGACGATGGGTATTATTCCTCTGTCGTGTGATGTGATGATGGGGTTTGCTCAATCTCATCTCATGAGATTCGCGACGAATGCCAAGGAGTTTTCGTACAGCTGCACAAGATACAAGGTCTCGCAGTGCATGAAGGTACTACAGCTTCCTGAGATGCAGGAGAGCGACCTTCTGGGCACCATTTTGGCTGATCTCTTTCATCTCATGCACTCCATGTTGGTGGATATGTCTGAGGACGACAAGTTGTTCGAGTTTGTCCTCTGTGAGGAAGAGATGACATGTGAGGTCAAAGTGGGATATTTCTGTCCATGTTATTAGAGAGTGTGGCATCATTTCAGGGAGGGGATAGGGGTGGAGTTAGATCAATGTTCAAACACAAGTTGTTCAAGTGTCCTTAATACAGAGGTGTCCAAATTTCAGGGGGTTGGAATAGAGGGATTCTACTGTATACAGAAGTATCCTCATTCCAGGGTGTTGGAATAGAGGGATTCTATTGACAGAGGTGTCCTTATTTCAGGGGGTTGGAATAGAGGGATTCTACTGTATACAGAGGTGTCCTTATTCCAGGGTGTTGGAATAGAGGGATTCTATTGACAGAGGTGTCCTTATTTCAGGGTGTTGGAATAGAGGGATTCTATTGACAGAGGTGTCCTGGACTGTAGGCATCTCTCAACTAAGTTGCTATATATAATATAGAACAAGTATCGATAATAATATTGTCTTGTTAAGAGAAGAATATCTTCTTATTTAGGTATAGACTTGCTCCTTTTGGCAGCACTGCCTTCTACCTCGGGAGAAGCCATGGCCGAGGGCCTCCAATTCCTCATCAGCGTCCTCACACAGGCTGAAAAATCTCCCAACAAAGCCCAGGATCTTTCTAGACTCATTTCACAGATATCGTCCTTTGGGGGCCTCTCTCCAGATAAGTTGACCAAATGGCTGAGGAGAGTTGTCCTTGGATCTGCTGTGGACGGGTCTTCGGATGTTAGAAGAAATACAAGTCTTCTTCGAAAGTTTATTGAATTGCTGACTAAACCGGATTGGTGTGTGTGTGTGTGTGTGTTATCATTAGAACTGAACCCAAGGTCTCTTCTTTGAAGAGAGAGGGAGCCTTGTACATAGCTGTCTTTACTTTCTTATTTGGTTTAGTTGGGAAAACTTGGTGGTGAAAGATTACTTTAGGACATACAGATTCCCATTTTTTCACACATGCAAAGACAGTGTGTACCAGGGAAAAGAAGGCTTGGCACAGACTATCATTATACACTATAATATACTGTGTCCATAAACTTGGTACAACAGCAAAAAATACACAGATTCCCAGTTGTTTTTTTTTTTTTTTTTTTTTTTTCTTTTTTTTGCCTGCAAAGACAGCAAGTACCAGGGTCTCTTTTCCCTTGCAGCTAATAGAGAACTTGGGTTTGAGGTGGAGTAGGGGGTGTGGTTTGAAATAGCAATTTCTGGCTAACTGAAAGGAATTTCTTAAAATTCTATTTACTATGATTCATAGCAAAGTTGATCCTGTTGTTGGCCCTGTCCTCCTCACCTCTCTTCTCCCACTCGGCTCTGAACTTGTCTCCACCCTCACTCCCTCACACAACACTTCTCTCTGTTCTATCTTCCGGGATTTCTTCGATTGCCTGATCCTCCTGGCTGGCACCAATAAGAATGATGGTCACCTACAGCTCGTGCAGACAGCCGTAAAATGGATTCCTGACTTTATCCAGTTGATGTCTACTTCTGAGTCTGGAGAAGATAAAGTTGAAAGCCAGTTCACTGACAGAGACAGGGAGGATGCTGACAAGTCAGGGAAGGAGGAGCTGTGTTCAGAGACTTACATCAAAGATAAAACAGAGGAGTTATACATTCCCGTCATCTCTCTGTTTCTGTATCTCTCTCGGCTGACCACAGCTGTCCAGTTCTCTAGCAATGTGGTCAAGTACAGCAAGAAGAGAGGATACGCAGGAGAGGAGGACCCTCTGTTTGATAAGGACGAGGAAGGGGATGAAAATGATGAGATGGGAGGGGTTATGTCTGGAAATGGAGCTGACGAGGAGGAATCTGCCGTGGATGAATCTGTAAGTGCTGCTCGTTTTGTTTTTGTTTTTTGTCTCTGGCACCAAGTGCCAAGACACAGTGTCCTTTCTTGCTCATTTGGACACAGTGACATAAGAAAATAGTTATTTTAATATAGAGCCTGAGGTTAGAATGACCCTTTACCAAGTCTTAATTTCTAGGGTTGTAAGTTCACACTGTGGCTTTACTATCTGGTCACTATCCACAACAGAACATGATTCCTGCTTCATGTGAAATTTATTTTCCAATACTCAACTTCTTTATAAGTGTGTTAATCACATGGATTCTTTTTTCTCAGGATGGTGAAGACTTGAATAATAAGCTATGTACCTTCGCCCTGACACAAAGGGAGTTTGCTAACCAGCATTGGTACCACTGTCACACATGTCGGCTTGTAAATGGCTCAGGAGCCTGTACCATTTGTGCCAAAGTCTGTCACAAGGTGAACATCATAGAAATAGGGAATTTATAGCCAAAGTTCAATCATGTTAAACACAAGAGTGGTGGTTTGGTGTGGCCAATGGCCTTCTCACACTGATTTTATCATTGTACACTTAGAACAGGAGAGCTATAGCTGTTGTCTGTGCTATCTAAAGAACATCATTGGGTTCCTGTCATTGGAGGGATGTTTAGTGTAGTGACAACAGGAATCCCTTGTAGTGTTTTAAGCCACTCCCATTTTGAAATGGCATGAACTGAAAGTAAATAAAATAGCACCTTCCAGTAATGTTTTATAGTAAACAATAAACAACAACAGTGTTTTATGAAAACAATAAACAGAAACACCTTCCAGTATTAGTTTATAATAAACAACTACATTATTAATTTTTAAAATATTTGTTTGTGTTTATGTTGTCTTTAGGGCCATGATGTCACCTACTCCAAGCTAGGCTCCTTCTTCTGTGATTGTGGGTCCAAGAAGAATGGTAACTGTAAGGTGTGGATATACTCACTCTTCACTAGAACCCTCTCTTTTGAAAGATATACTTCATGCAGGCTTTGGTAAAACGTTCAGGAGCGGCCGGGGAATCACCAGGGACCCCTCAACCTCCTCCCTTCTCTGACCCCCCTCCTGGACATTCAGGGGGACGAGGAGGGAAAAGGAGGAGGAGACAGAAGAAGGAACAGTCTAAAAAGAAGTCTGCAAAGGAAGGAGATAAGAAGACCACGGCAACAAGTAAAGAGTTGGTCCAGCCATTGAAGCGAAGATCATCTTTTCCTTCCCTTCCAATCCTGAAACTTGCCCAGCACATTGAGGTGGAGTTTAGTAGTACAGTATATGTCTGTTAGTAGTATAATATAATATTCTCCCTAGGAGAGTATGAAGGGATAGTGGTGAGGTGGAGTTTAGTAGTACAGTATATGTCTGTTAGTAGTATAATATACAGTATTCTCCCTAGGAGAGTATGAAGGGATAGTGGTGAGGTGGAGTTTAGTGGTACAGTATATGTCTATTAGTAGTATAATATACAGTGTTCTCCCTAGGAGAGTATGAAGGGATAGTGGTGAGGTGGAGTTTAGTAGTATAGTATATGTCTGTTAGCAGTATAATATACAGTGTTCTCCCTAGGAGAGTATGAAGGGATAGTGGTGAGGTGGAGTTTAGTAGTACAGTATATGTCTGTTAGCAGTATAATATACAGTGTTCTCCCTAGGAGAGTATGAAGGGATAGTGGTGAGGTGGAGTTTAGTAGTACAGTATATGTCTGTTAGTAGTATAATACAGTGTTCTCCCTAGGAGAGTATGAAGTTTTGTAGCACTAACCATATTTTCTCTGTCTCTTTCAGAATTATAAAGCTGAACTGAAGGATTACATAGTAAGCTAATGAAAGTTGTTTCTTGTTGACTACATTAATTATTAATTTCTCCTTGCAGGACACTTCAGGCATTGCCCAGCACTCCCTTGCCCTACTCCACCGAACCCTTCCATCTGTGGTGAGGGGCGTGGATGTGGCTACTAGTTCTGGTTGCAGTCAAGCCAGAAAAGCCATGATTCAGCTCCACTTCTCTGACAAGAAGACTGAGTATACAGACAGTCTCATGGTGAGGGTTTATATAGTGATCTCTGTTCTTGTTTTATAGTTCTTCCTCCCTTCTCCACACCTCTCCCTCCATTGCTCCTCCCCTCACCACTCCCTCTTCCACACTCCTCCCTTCACCACTCCCTCCTCCACACTCCTCCCTTCACCACTCCCTCCTCCACACTCCTCCCTTCACCACTCCCTCCTCCACACTCCTCCCTTCACCACTCCTTTCACCACTCCCTCCTCACACCTCACCTCACACCACCACTTCTTCCTCCACACCTCCCTAGGCGGCTACCCTGGGTTCACAGGAAGGTTCCTTCGAGAATGTCCGCCTGAACTTCAGTGAGAATCAGGGTGCTATGATGCGACAGCTTCTTGCCTCTAACTACATCACAAGAGTAGCCATGTGTGCTCTCACCTCTATCAAGGGAAAGAGGCAGCATCTCTGTGTTAACCATGACAAGGGCAAACTGACTATTCTACAGCTATTCCCAATACTCAAGCAAGCAGACTCCAACCGGAGAAAATTAACCCTTACAGTAAGTGGTTAATTATAAAAAGTTAACTTATTAATTCATTATAAGCTATAGGATATTGTAGATGAGGAGTGTCAGTATTGCCGGTTCTTACATAAAAATGTGTTTTTCCAACTAAGTTCCCTTTACCTACTATTTTTCCCCCTTTGTTAGCGGTTAAGTACCACATCTGTTCCTTTCACTGTTCTCTCGATGACTCACAACCCGTGCAATGAGGATCTCCTGGTGGTGTGCGGACTCACTGAATGTCAGCTGCTTGTCATCAATTCCTCGGGTCAGGTGACCAGTCGGTCTCTCCTTCATCCCTCTGTTGGTAACATGGGATATATCGTAAAAGCCTTATGGATCCCAGGCTCCCAATACGAGCTGGTTCTGATTTCGGATACATTTGTGAAGATTTACGATACTCATATTGATGTGATATGTCCTACTTATTATTTCGTGCTGGACAAAGGGAAAATCAAGGACGCTACTGTCGCAGTTTCTGAGGAGGTAAGGATTTTAAGAAAGTTCTTTTTATGGAGAGCTTGAGACTCTGTACTCTGAATTATTGGTAGAGACATGAGTATATTTTGTGATGTTTAGAGGGAGCGAGGTCTAAACCCCTTCCTCCAACTCTCAGATTCTCCTGCCATTTTATAATGTCCCCATCTATTAGGTAGCCATAACATTACCAGAACAAACAACAGACAACAAACAACAATAAACAACAACAAGCTTAGGTCTCTGACAAGGTCCTGAATGTGACTCTGCACCTGTCGATATAAACTGTAAACTAACTTGTATTTTAACAGGGAAAATTTGTCATCATTATGACGTCTACTGGGAAGATCTTTAGCCAACCTATTGTACCGTCTGTTACCGCCAACGAAGGACCTGTTTACTTCACTCTTAATCTCACAGTGACACACCCTTCCATCAAAATGGGTGCAGAGGGTTCTGTCAATGGAGGAGGGGCATCAGTCTATTATTCTCAAACTCTCAAAATGCTGTTTTTCAGTTATTTCAATGGTGAATTGGTTGTATACATTATCATTATAATATGTTAACCCCTCCTCTCCTTCACCCTCTCTCCTTCCTCCCTCTCTCTCCCTCCCTTTCTCTCTCCTTCCCTCCCATACTCACTTCTTCCCTCCCATTCTCTCTCCTTCCCTCCCATTCTCTCTCCTTCCCTCCCATTCTCTCTCCTTCCCTCTCTCTCTCTCTCTCTCTCTCTCTCTCTCTCTCTCTCTCTCTCTCTCTCTCTCTCTCTAGGCACATCTTGCATTGCCACTACGGACCCCTCCTTTTCAGAAGCTATCAAGATATTTGACGTGATTCTAAAGAGCAGTCCCCCAGTGACTCCTGGGTCAAAAACTCCTGGCCCTGCCCTCATCTATTGGATGGAAGTACAGCACCATCCCGGACTTGTCTGTGCCATTTCTAAAGCCACATCTAACCCAGTGACCCTACTGATCAAACCCGAGGTCATCCAAGTCCATGAACTGAAGGCCCTGCCAAACAAAGCCAAGGTCCAAGGAATGGTGGCAATGCGACAACCACCAACCACGGGAGAGTTGGTGGGTGCGGTTATATAGATACAGTAAAACCTGTCTAATTAGATCCAGCTAATCAGATCACCTCTCTATAGAGTCCACTTGATCAGAACACTTCTCTATAGAGACACTTTATCAGAACACCTCTCTATAGAGACCACTTGATCAGAACACTTCTCTATAGAGACACTTGATCAGAACACCTCTCTATAGAGACCAGTTCTTGGTCAGGACACCTCTCTATAGAGACCACTTGATTATTAAAGACTTTTTTACCCTGAGGATGATTGCTTGTGGAGTTAGTTATTCCATAGGGAACATTTCGTCCCATCATCTCTCCCCCTTCCTCTAGGTCCCCTTACGTCGCACTACTCTGATTATTCTCTGCGAGGATGGCAGTCTACGTATCTATGTGGCCAATACCAGTTCCAGTACCGAATTCTGGCTCCAACCCCAATTCCAGCCTACTAGTCCTCTGGCAGTGCTTAGGACACGCCCCCAAAAGAAGGGACAGGTTGTTGCCAAGAAAATGGAACCTCTCAAGTTTCCAATTGATTTCTTTGAACATTGTCAACTGAGTAGCGATGTAGAGGTATGAGGGTACCGAGTAGTTATGTGAAGATGTGAGGGGTACTGAGTAGCGATATGGAGGTGTGAGGGGTACTGAGTAGCGATGTGGAGGTGTGAGGGGTACTGAGTAGCGATGTGGAGGTGTGAGGGGTACTGAGTAGCGATGTGGGGGTGTGAGGGGTACTGAGTAACGATGTGGAGGTATGAGGGGTACTGAGTAGCAATGTGGAGGTGCAAGGGGGGTTATTTTGGAAGTGAGCGAATATTGGAAGAGGGAAGAGGTTGGATTTTGTCAATGATGATTTGTTTATGTGAAGATGGGGGAGAGAGAGAGGTGGGGGGTTCATCGAGGTTAGTCCCCACGCTTCCTTAGATCCACTTCTGGGGTTATCCTAGTGCAGGCTAACTAGAGGATAGGGTTAGGGGTGGGGTTACTATGTAGCTCCTCCCACTTGTCCTCTAGTCCTGTTGTAACCCAACACCTTGCTGGTGCACATTGGAAGTGCTTGAGTCATGGGCGTGGCACATCACCTCATTTCCTGCTTAGTATTTTGATATCATGTCCTGATTTAACTCTTCTACTGATGATGGATGTCTTGGAATTGGGACTTAAACCTGTTCAGTTCCATTCCGAGTGGGTATGAGGTCCTAGTTCTGAGCCATTGTTCAGTGGAGGGTGTGGTCAGTGATTACATTGAGATCTGTACTGGTAGGGAACACTTGAAATATATATCTATGGTGGGTGTGGTCAGTGGATTATGTTGAGGTATGTGTGTGCTAATAAGGACCAGGGAGGTGGGTCAGTAGATTACATTGAGATAGGCACCACAGTTAATACGCTTAACCCTTTACTGTTGGGGTTATTCCTAACAGTGGATTAGTTATGTGACTACTAAAGCTATCATATTGCACAGTCACATGATGTCACATGACTTGTGTTTTATAAAATCCTCCAGTTTCTGGGCAATGACATCCTCCATGTCTACAACAAGCAACAGGTTCTCCACAGACTGAACTCGACTGGCCTCTACATTGCCAACACTAAACCTGGAGGGTTCTCCGTGGAGGTAAATAACCTCCAGTCATCCACGACGGCTGTGGTTGGGGTGCGTGTCCTCCTGAGGGGACACTCAATGGAGAAGTCCCCCTCGTTTGTGGAGATATTAGGAAGGACTCATAATATCAATTTCTCGTCAGGTGCTGGTCGATGGGTCGATATTCCACTCACCAGGGAGGAGTCTATACAGGCTGACAAAGGCTTCAAAATAAACTGTAAGATATGTATAATATATAGTCATTTCACTGACAGTGAAAATTAAGTGAATTATGACCTCTTTTGGAACTTTCATATCTTATAAAAATATTATTCTTTATGATATTTTCTTAAGGAATTTAATTAGGGATTATGATATTACTATTGAGGAATAATGCCTGGATAATACCAGGCATAAGATTTTGGGGGGTGGTCCATCTTGTTAAAATAAGATTTTTAAGGGTCGTGCATACTTCTTTGGTGCAGTTTTTCTATCTGCTCATATCTTTTTTGTTCTTTACCGTGTAAGGTTGATTTTGATGTCAAAATGTTGCTCATTAAAAGAGCTTTCCAGTGGTCTGTTAAGGCTACATTTTTAGCAAAGTTTTCTATCTCTGCAGTTGGACCAAGTTTGGATCCCTCTGGTATCAACTTTGTGGACACTATTCAAATCTATGTCAAATCTAAAGAGTCCTTCATGTGGCCGGAACACACACCACTCCCTGCCCCCGCAACCAAGACCCCTCATGATGGCCCCTCTCCCACGGCTCAGGGGGATGGCGAGCAAGGGTCAGAGGTTATGCCGATGGTGCTAAATAAGGATTGCTCAGTGGTGGACAGGTGTGTCAATAGTTCTGGTTTGGTACAGGGCAGGCTGGTCTTGTATCAAGTGCTAGTTGATGATCCAAGGGAGGAGAGATACTTGAAGTAAATATACCATATCATAAGAAAGTTCATTTCAAGAGCTACAGTTTGGTACCAGAATCAACTTCGTAGGTGGTTACATTCTGGAGTTGTGAGGTTAAGTGTGTCTCTGTCAAAGTCATCCCTTCTTGCTGGATGTTAGGATTAGCTGTTTTAACTTGTATGGTTATAAGCACACCTAATTAAATGAACCTCTTAATCCCCGAGATAACAAGGCACCCTACAAGGCACGGTACACCAAATTAAAATCCCTGAGGGATGGTAGACCTGATTCAAATGTTCCACTATATGCCCAAGGACCCCCTATTGTTATAGTTATAATAATAATTATATTGACACTCCCCCTTTCCCCACCCCTGCCCCGCCCATTTTCTAGTTTGGTCTGTAATGCTCTGATGGTGCTCTCCAATCACTTCAACTCTATCAATCAAGAGAAGGTGAGTCTTGAAGACAGGGTACATCTTAGCCATGAGCATACCTTTAATTTCACTGTGTAGTGGCCAGAGGTGACGGAGTTGGTGTCAATGGGAATGAACCTGCTGATGTACAGTGTCCCATTCCAGCTTCAATACCACTACAAGTTTCTCCTCTCAAGCCTAGCATCCAGCAATGAGCTCTATCACAGAGATAAGGTTAGTCAGTGGTGGAACTCTGTGTGTTTGGGAGAGGGGATGAGGTTGGTCAGTGGTGGAACTCTGTGTGTTTGGGAGAGGGTATTACAGAGATGAGGGTGGTCAGTGGTGGAACTCTGGGAGAGGGAGAATAACTTGAGCTAGCAAGTTATTTTTCATAGATCTCATACATCAGAACCCAAACCAATCCTCTGTTCTAATTCAGTCCTCTGTTCCAACCCTTTTGGATATGTACCCCTGAATTGAGACCACCCTTCCCTGAATTGAGACCACCCTTCCCTCTGATCAGTTTTGTTCCCAAGCTGTCTGGAATAGGTGTACGTTAATTCTGCTTATTTAGTGTGGGCAATTCCTGTGGTGACCCAAATGTAGTTTCATGACCTTTGTACTGACAAACATATGTCAATCTTTATAGGACTTGCTCCAGCTGTCACATGTAGTCCAACGTCTTTCCAAACGACCAATGATGGAGCCAGAATACTTCCAATATCTTCTTCTCATGCTTATCACCATCGGAAAGTCTCGCCCACATAATCTCCTTCTCATTAACGACCTTGTGGATGGTCAGCTGGCTGATGAAGTGCTGAATCGGCAAGAAATTGGTCCAAAGCTGGAAAGTTACGACATCAAGGTACATTTATTACTGAGGGATTACTGGGGGGGGGGGGGGAGGAACCTTGAGGACAAATTAAAGTGTCCTGATTAGAGGGATGACCTCATTTCAGGAGGCGGAAAATTAATACACCAGCTGACATTAAAGTGTCCTTAATATCTAGGCTTGAGTAGAGGTGTCCTATAGTCACCATCGTGGCCTCTTCGAAGCTCAAACTTGCTCTGTTAATAGTAGTAGTTTTGAGTCAAAGGAGGCAGAGATAATCTTACAGCTTTTCTATTGGTCGCTGGTTAGCTGAGACTTATCGATAGCTATTCGGCATCACCCAGTTAAGCTACATAGCGGCACACAGCCGCCCGAAGAAGTTGGCATTGTAGGCTCCCAAGGATAACCCTTTGCTAACTAAATTTACTCTGGGGAAGTTCCTGTTGTAATTATGGCATTGTGAACACTGTACCTTTCAATTGGACGTGTGAGAAAGTTCGGGGTTTAACTAAATTAGAATTTCTACCTCACCTCTATCCCTTAGCGGAAATAGCCATGACTTACAGGGAGATTTAATGTCGAGATTTAATGTTGGTTGAACAAATACAGGAGGATGGAGGTAATAAGCAAGATTCTGTGGTGAAATGTTCCAAGATGAAGCGTCTTTCTGCCTTCATTCATCTTCTCAATGATCTCTTCTGGAAAATCTTCATCAAGAGACCTGCCAATCCTGCTGTGGCTCCCGTTGTCAACCCAGGTGACTGTCACATGACTTATATAGCTGTCACATGACTCTATGTCTAATCATGTGATTTATTTAGGTTTTGTTGCAGTGGATTTGACTGTTGCCTGTATAACAGAGGTCATGTGGCTCTTTGTCATTCTAGACCACACCCTCTTGGATGTGGTGTTGAAGTATAGCATCAAGTTCCTACTTGCTCCAGTGAGTCTTTTTTGACACCGGCCATATTACATGGTGTAACACTTTAGTGTTAGTCTATGTAACATTGCTTCAATGGCCATGTTACATTACTCTGTTAGACACATTGTGTTGCATGCTGTGACATTTCTCTGGTGTCTAGGATTCTCACCTGTGTCTGTCATGTTCCCGGGTCATCATTCAACTTCTCAAGCCAAAGAAGGAAAAGGTATTGAGAATATAGAGTACTTAAATATGCCCAGAGCTGTGTCCCTGGAGCTGTGTCTAGGGAGTTCAAATATGGGTGGGGCTGTGTCCCTGGAGCTGTGTCTAGGGAGTTCAAATATGGGTGGGGCTGTGTCCTGGGAGTTTCTAGAAATGTCATTGGGGATATGTCCTGGGAGTTCCTAGAAATATCATTGGGGCTGTGTCCTGGGAATTCCTATAATGTTAGAAATATGCTTGGGGCTATGTCTAGGGAGTTCAGAAACATGCCCAGGGGGTTGTGTGAGGGAGTTCCTAGGAGTTAGAAATATGCCCAGAGGGTTGTGTGAGGGAGTTCCTAGGAGTTAGAAATATGCCCAGGGTTGTGGGTGTGTGGGAGGGGAGGAAGTTCCTATAATTTAGTTTAGTAGGTTAAATTAATTGATGAGGGGAGAAATATTTCATGGATGAAGGACCAACAGGTACTGTGTATTTTATTCCTGAAATGGCTAAAAAATGTTTTATTTTTCACGAGGTTATTTTATAGAAGTGAAGTACTTTTGGCAGAATGTTCATTTTTACATATTCAGATTTTATTCTAAAGTGTCTGAATAGCAAAACTTCTGCTAAACTACATGTCAGCCCTCACACTCACCACCACACCCCCTTTCAGTGGGTGGGGGAGGTCCCATACATGGGTACAATCTTGTTATAATTATTATATGCAATGACTTTGTTGTACCTTAGTTCATAAGGTCATCTCCAAGGAAACAGTAAAACCTGTCAACCTAGCAACCACACCCTCTTGACCACAAAGAAAAAATGGAAGGTGGTCTCTATTCAAAATCAATGCCAATGGTACAAGTACTGTTGGGACATGACCAAGTGGTCTATATAGAGAGGTGGTCTGATTAGACAGGTTTCACTGAGTGGCCTATATAGAGAGGTGGTCTGATTAAGGAGTGATCTGAAGGCAGGTTTTCATCCTAGAGTGATAAAGGGTGGTCTGATCTGACAGATTTCAAGTGTTGGAGAGAGAATGTCTAATCTGTAACATTCATTTTGGCTGTTTCTTCAGGTTTTAGTGGTGGATTCTACCAAGGACAAGACATCATCTGGAGCTGGTCCTGTTGTGGTTGAGGTACCCACTAATGAGGGGGTCGAAGATAGAGGTACTGCCGGTGATGAGGAAGGTGAGGCTGTTAATGAGGCTGATGGAGACAGAGAGGAAGAAAAGATTGAAGAAGATGAGGTGCAGTCGGAAAGGGAACCGAGGGCACAAGAATGGCAGGAACTAAACATGGAACCTCAAGTAGATGTACAGGTGAATATGCATGCTTCTCATGTGAAGCTAGGGCCACATCAAAGGAACACTGCCCCACCCCTTTTGTGGGTCATTCATGTTTTTACTGATCTTAAGTGTTTCTGGTTTGGTGTCCCAATACAGTTAACCTCTCTGTGTCTTCATTAGAGGTGGTTTCATTTGAGGGAGTGTAGTTCTATAATAAACAAGCTATTGTTTAGGACATATCCAAGTGTCCTTATAGAGGTGCTCTCATTTTAGGAGGCTAGAATAGAGAGGGTTCCACTGTAACAGATCATTTAAAATTTTTAAACTTAACCGACTTGAACCTCCTTCCCTCCCTCCCTCATTCTGTCCCTTGTAGAGAGGCTGTGAGCCTGTCCTTATCCCAGAGGTTAATTTATGCTTAGACAAACCAGATGGTACATTATTAATTGTCCTTTGTACCGAGGTTGTCCTGATTTCTGATATTCCATCGTCAGAATTTTGACATTTTGCTTTTTCCTTGCACAGGGAGTTGACCAGCTATTAGCAAGTGAGTTGCTATAAGTTCATGTACAAACATGTTGAGTGGTATCACCTTTCTTCTAGACCCAGACCAATGGTTGGCCATGCAGGATGCCTTGCCTGATGAAGAGACCATGATGAACCTAGCCATTGCAGTTAGTCTGGTAAGGAGGAAACATGTATACAACTACAGTCTTACCTTACTGTTGCCACAGTAGGTGTGTAGTCCTAGAATTCCATGTATAACCCCATAGGGATATTCATATAGGTGTACACATTTGACCTCTAATTCCTTGGTGCATGTTTAGGTTATACTCCCTGACAAAATATCAGGCCATCACCACACACCCAACCATGTTTACTATTAAATTTTATATAGGTGTAGTGGTGTAGTGTCATATAATGGCCTTTAATTGATTAACTCCTCTTCAAAGGAGAGGAAGATACTGTCTTTATGGTTGGTACAAAACCACTACATCTTTTTTAACATGCAAGTGACTCCCGAGAGCATGCATACCCTCTACCTAATACACTGCAAATGCAGTATTTATGGTATCTTGTGCAATGTGAGTCTAGTTTTTCTTATTGTGCATGTAATCTAACCCTTACATGAATATGCAGTTAACCCTTAATAACATGAATATGTGGTAACCCTTGAATATGCAGTTAACCCTTAATAACATGAATATGTGGTAACCCTTGAATATGCAGTTAACCCTTAATAACATGAATATGCAGTTAATGCTTAATAACATGAATATGTGGTAACCCTTGAATATGCAGTTAACCCTTAATAACATGAATATGTGGTAACCCTTGAATATGCAGTTAATGTTTAATAACATGAATATGTGGTAACCCTTGAATATGCAGTTAACCCTTGAATATGCAGTTAACCCTTAACATCAATATGTGGTAACCCTTGAATATGCAGTTAACCCTTAATAACATCAATATGTGGTAACCCTTGAATATGCAGTTAACCCTTAATAACATCAATATGTGGTAACCCTTGAATATGCAGTTAACCCAATAACATGAATATGCAGTTAAACTTTAATAACATGACTATGCAGTAACCCTTATATGTAGCAACCTTGTCCATTTGCATTGATATATTTTTAACCCCTGTATAAATTTGGGTGGCCACTCCCCTTCATTCATGTTGTGGTCGCTTGAAGAATACAGGAGATCATGCATATTTTGCTGAGTCAGTCATCCTTGTCCTAGTGCCGTGATACATTGTACCTGTGACCCCGTGGCTGACCAACATTTAAAAATTAAGTCACCAGATGATTAGGTAGAGGAGGTGTTGTTGTTATTGTTGTTGTTATTATTCAGCATAATGAAGGAGTGTGGCATGAAGTGGCAGGGCAGGAAAGTATCCAGGCATATCTACAGGAGATGATTGGTGGAGGTTCTGGTGGTGGTGTGCCTGTGGCAAGTGGAGAAGGAAATATCCCACTTCCTCCACCACGATCAAATGAACAAGGTAATTATATAGAGTTAGAGTGACCCACTGTATAAGAAACCTGCCTGTCTCAAGGGTGACTACTATATACAGGTTCCACTGTATAAACAGGCCACCTCTGTACAACAGCCAACTTGGTTGTGTCCCAAGGGTGACCACTATATACAGGTTCCACTGTATAAACAGGCTACCTCTGTATAACAGCCAACTGATTGTGTCCCAAGGGTGACCACTATATACAGGTTACACTGTATAAACAGGTCACCTCTGTATAACAGCCAACTGATTGTGTCTCAAGGGTGACCACTATATACAGGTTCCACTGTATAAACAGGCCACCTCTGTATAACAGCCAACTGATTGTGTCCCAAGGGTGACCACTATATACAGGTTCCACTGTATAAACAGACCACCTCTGTATAACAGCCAACTGGTTGTGTCTCAAGGGTGACCACTATATACAGGTTACACTGTATAAACAGGCTACCTCTGTATAACAGCCAACTGATTGTGTCCCAAGGGTGACCACTATATACAGGTTCCACTGTATAAACAGACCACCTCTGTATAACAGCCAACTGGTTGTGTCTCAAGGGTGACCACTATATACAGGTTCCACTGTATAAACAGGTCACCTCTGTATAATATAATTTTTATAGCATCATCTGACACGCCTCAACCTGAGCCACCCCAGACTCCTCCTCCTCCTTCTCTTTCCCAACCCCAAGTGGAAGAAATGGAGGTTGAAGAACGTTCAAACAGTTCCTCACCATCGTCCCTATTCAGCCTCCCTCAAGATGACGATTCACATCTGTTGAGTCAGCTCCAAGGAGTACTAAGGGAGGGAACAGCCACACCCTCTGATCTCCAGCCCGGTCAGAATGCTGGAACACATGAAAGAGGTGGCGGTGATGTAGAAGGAGATAACGATGAGACAAAGGAAAATCAGAGAGACAGAGGTGAGGGTAAGACTCCTGATAATCAAGCTGATATGAACTCTGAACCTGAGATAGCCAATGACAGTAGTTTAGAAGAGGATTCTAGTGAGGATGGTCAAACTCTAATGGAGAACCTCAGCTTGAAGCTAGAGGAGAGTGTGGTAGAGAACCCTCCTGAAGTTATGAGGCCAGGAGAGGACTTAAACCATCGCTTGGCTTCTCTTCAGAAGATTGTTTTGAGTCGTTTAGTGCAGCATGTGAATGTTACAGAGGAAGTTGGGGGCATTCGCTCCATGTGCTATCTCCAGGTACGTCATCCACAGCATTTTAACTTTGTGGGGGGGGGGGGCTTAGAAGTATATTTTTTTGTTTGTTTATACAGAACTGAGTTTAATCCCTTGTGGATTATTGTGGATTGTGTTAGTCCACTCAAATATTTAATTTGTGAATAAATGAGGTTTTCCAGAGCTGTATTAACCAGTTGGCCCTAAAAATATACCCCATGCAGTTGATGATGTTTCTAACTTCAAACCTTGAGTGCTGTCGAGAGGATGCAGAGGTTCTTGTATCTACTCTTCGTACTCTCCTCCATAGGCTGAAACTGGGTCAGGATGACGTACTGGAACAAGAAGCAGTGAATGGCCTGGTTGAGCGTAGTAAGCAGAGAGAGGTTTTCCTTCTCTATCTGCGATTTTTCAACATCCTGATGTCACGCAGGAAGCTGAAGGGAGATGACAACAAGGTATGGCACAAAAATAGGCATTACATCATTATATGCTGTTACTATATTTAGCACTAATGAATGCATTATAATAATATACATACATTATGAACTAAGCTTGCACTAAAATTTCAAGGAGATAAAGAAGTACTTTTTTATACAAGGTTGCACAAATGCATGTGACATTCAACAGGCAGGAAACATCCCTCTTCTAGAGAAAACAGTGTTAGCTATATTATGTAGATAGATGACTGTGCTATGATGATTATATTTGGAGGCGGAGTTTCCATCAGTGATGACCAATTCATCTATACCCAAATTACAGAGCACTCTCATAGTTCAAAGGTCCATTTTTGTACACCAACGCCTAGTACACAGTAAAAGCTAGTAATAACAATGTAACTTGCATCAATACATGTAACACTATAACATGCAGTGACACATTGTAACAAAGTAGTAATCTTTACCGATGTGGCATAATTATGCATGTGATAACATGATGTAATATGTAGTAACACAATGTAACATTGCCTGTAGTACTTAAGCTTTCTCATTTACCAGGCAAATTCTCCATCAGACGAAAGAGTATTGACTATTTTTCCATGTGTTATAGACTATATACCGTATTTCCTGAAATTTTCGTTTATTAATAATTCATTTTTCAAATTTTCGTGTTGTTTTAATTTCGGAAGAGCCTATGGAGCCCAGCATGCTGCCCTCTGCATCTCCAATTATTCAACTTTTTAAATTTCGTAATAAAAGTGACATCCTAAATTAAAACAATGATGAAAATTTCAGCAAATACGGTATATAGTGTTTATGTCAATGACAGGTCTCCTCTAGCTCTCACATGTCATGACAGGTCTCCTCTAGCTCTCACATGTCATGACAGGTCTCCTATAACTCTCACATGTCATGACAGGTCTGCTATAACTCTCACATGTTGTGGATTATGGTTTATGACAGGTCTCCTATAGCTCTCACATGTTGTGGTTCCTGACTGCTCGTATCCTCCTCTATGAGTCCAATATCATGGACTTCTCCAGGAATATGTTATCAGCCATCATGAGCCACCAGCGATGTTTAGAGGTGGCAGAGGTCAGTGGGGGCGTGTTAGGTAGGGTGTGGTAAAGGTATTTGGATGGTAAGTAGGGTAAAGGATATGTCACTTGAAGGGAGGGTATTATAAAGGTTACTGGGTGGGAGTGTGGGGTATGATAGATGTTATTGGGTGGGGGTCACGTAACCTCTCACCACTATCCTGTCACGTAACCTCTCACCACTATCCTGTCACATAACCTCTCACCACTATCCTGTCACATAACCTCTCACCACAGTCTTTCAATTAATCCTCACCCCCATCACATTCACCTCACCCCATCCCATTCACCTCACCATGCAATTCACCTCACCCCATCACATTCACCTCACCATGCAATTCACCTCACCCCATCACATTCACCTCACCATGCAATTCACCTCACCCCATCCCATTTCCCTCACCATGCAATTCACCTCACCCCATCCCATTCACCTCACCATGCAATTCACCTCACCCCATCACATTTCCCTCACCATGCAATTCACCTCACCCCCAATCACATTCTCTACACCATGCTTTTACTGTCACTACTGTTCACTACTCATTGATAATCTCTTCTAATACTCCTCATCACTGTTAAATACATTGGATTCAATCTTCTGGTTTACTGTGAGTGCTGGCACCATGAGTTAACGGATTGCAGGATATTGTTTCCCTCCTGTATCTCAGCATTTCTCAGTCATTCCTTTACAAGTGACAGCCGCAAGGAAAGGAAATGAATTCTGGCATGGCTTGCAGCTTTGCTGTGCTGTTTGTATAATGACAAAGGTTTTCCAGGTTAGGGACGATGGTGATCATCACTAGATATCTTCAGTATTGATACCATGAACCGAACCAATGCACTTACCTATCTTTAGTATTGATACCATGAACCGAACCAATGCACTTAAGCTATCACTGGGACTAGTCCCTGAATGTTCCCCTGTTTCCCACCAACTCCAAACTCCCTCGCTGTATTAAATAATAAGTTTTGACCTCACAAGTGAAGTTGGTGTTTAGCTAAAACAGATCAGTCTCTGAGAGTTAAGGTGCAGTATTATATTGATCCACTAATGTAGCTAACAAACTTGAATCAGGGTCATAACAAGATAGGATCAGATTTCATTTCCTGATTGAAACTAATATGTCTTCACAGCCCTGTGCTGGGATTGAAAGGTGCATGTGTTTCGTAGATTGACATTTTCTCATCTTTCTGGACCAGCAGAAAAAGATCACTTAGTTCCAGTTGTAAGAAAGGAATTGTCAAGTAGAGCCAATCTTCAGAGTTGAAATCTTCAGGAGGCAAAATTTCTTGACACTGGTCATTTTCATTCTTAAAGGGACTGAATATCTTTTGTAATATACATATTGAGTCTTACTTGTATAGTGTATAATATACAGATCCCATCTCAGCAAGATAGCCTGGAACAAGCCAACTTTTCCTAAATATTAACAACAGCTGTGTAATGAATACCACTTACTGTGGGCAGTTGTGTGTGGCCTTTATTATGACTTGCTAGTGTATATAGAATATGTACATATGACAAAATAAATCACTGTGGGCAGTTTATGTATATTGTGTTCTGTGTGGCTTCTTAAGAATAATTAATACCAGATCTGATCACATGATCCAAGTGCCATGTGGTCAAATTAGTTAGATTCTATCTATGCTCACCATAGCTATGTATTTATGTTTGAAAAGGCTTTTAAAGTGCTCTCATGGAGCCTGACTCTCATTAATGAAGCTCATCATTCTGTCAGCTTTTATATTTCTGTCTGTTGTGACCTTTCTTTGGTCAAATATATATCTCCTGGAAAATGAGGACACTTTGAAGCATTTGGTGGAAGATTGTAACAGAGAAAGCCTAAATATCTTGTGTGGTATAAGAGGTTTTCATCTCCAATACATCATTGAGCTGGTTCGGTTTCTATCAGCTGTCACTACCATCTTTCTTCTGGTTGTGTTGATCTACGCCTTGTGGAAAGCTTTGTATGAGCTGGATTGGTACAAACAGAAATTCCATGAGAAGCAAGAGGAGATTGCCCGTAAGAACAGAGTTTTAGGTGCATACAAAAAGAAGATGAACGCTAGTAAGAGAAATGAATCTAAATTTGTCGATAAAGTTGACCAGTATAAATTGGATATCATGAATTCTGAACAACAAATGAAGGAGCTTGAAGAAAGTTTGGAAAAAGCACATAAAGAGATAGAGTATTTTAAAACGAAGTCTCATAGGCAGTGGGTCAGGGAGAGAACAAACTGGGCACGGATGACAAAGAGGGAAGGGACCATGAAGAGGCACTTGGTACAGCTTGAGGAGAGGTTACTGGCAAAGGAGCGTGAGTTGGAAGAATTTAGGAATGAGAGGAGAGTTCTCGAGGAGAGACAAGAAGCTCTTATCAGAGAGGGGGCTATACTAGAGGAGGCAGCTGGGATGGCACAAGGGGTGGTTCAGTCTGGGTATCGGCGGCATAACAGAGGGGATTCAGATAACTGTGTTATATCATAGTATGCAAACTATGCAGCATGTGTTCTGTGTGTATTGGTTGGAAGACAATGAGTAAGGTTGACATCACCTGGTTGGAATAATGAGAGTTAGTACATAAATGCTGGAGATATCCTGATTTTATGTGCATTGTTCTCCTTACCTAACATTTTCATCCTCTGGTTCACTATGGCCAAATGCTGGCTGTAGACAATGTTTGGCAATTTTGAGTTTTATTGCTGGTGCAAGCATTTAGAACTAGTATCAGCATACTGTTGATTTTTTCTTTCTTTTTTCTTTCTCTCCTTTTTTTGCTAAAACCCTATAACTCAATTAAAATTATCAAGTATATATCTGTCTGGGTTGGCGTGGTGGTATGTGTGTACTTATTACTAATGTAGGTAAACTAGGCAGGACATTGATTATACAACCCCCCCCACCCCCACACACACACACACACAAAAACTAACCAGATGTGACTGGACACTTCTCCCCCTTCCCAACTGCTAAGGCTTCTGTTTTGTTATAGCAACACACTATGCCAGTTACTGCATGCTAGCCCAACAGTTACAGCTGTTACGCATGCATATCAACAGTTATGCATAACAGTTATGTATACCTAGTTAAGGTTAATGGTATAGAGTTGCTTTGTCATTGGCCAGTGGTTTGTAAAGCAGCCATCTCAGTACAAAAGATACCCAGTTGTCAAAACTTCAATGTCTTCCACTTCTAGAAAACACCCCTACACTGCTTAGGCTGGTAGTGATTGTCAGCTAGAAACCCTTGGCTATGGTATGGTGCTAAATAGACAGCTAAACCACCCAGCAATTACTTTAGAAATTTTGTAGAGCAAGGCGTGGACTGCTGTCTCTAATATGCAATCAAGTTATCGTACAAGTGGCTACAAGGTTGGGCTTCCGGTGTCATTGGACTGTATATCAGCAAAGGCTTCAACACTATTAACACTGTGTCATTTAGGCATGCCTATCCACCCACACTACAACTTAAACCCAACCACAGTCAAGAAGACCATGAAACATTAAAACTCCCCCATACCTATGGTGTACAGAGACATAGCCTTTTCCTAAATATGAAGCCTTACATACTAAGTAATTAAGATCTTCTTAGCCCTGGACAGATAAGCCTGAATGTTAAGTGCTGCTGGTTTTCTTAGCAAAGCTATTAACCCTATGTACCAATGTTACAAGTTCTAGTAATTCTGGCTAGCTATGTCTGCATACTTATATAATCCATCTGGAAACTGCATTTAACTAAGAAAACACAAACTTTCAGTTTTAAAGTGTACTGTCTGCTATAGTTTATGATGTTGGGTTGTTTTCGTTGGTGTTCTTGATGCAGCAGCATTTCTAGCTATCGAGTATCTCAGCTTTATAATCATTGGAGAGTGACAGCTCTTCACATAACTGTGCACTCATTTTCTCTGCTGATCCTGATGCTGCAGCCTCCAGTACTGAAACACTCTCTTTCTCTCTACTTTGAGCCATGTACTCCACATCTTTATCTTGCTCATGATACAACTGTGTCTTGTGTTTGGTACTGCACATTAGTTCAATAATGATGGCGCACAGCAGACTCGCAGCTAAAAATCCAATTGCTGAAGTTAGCATTAAAATGTCCAGTATTTTCTCTCTGTAGAAGGCCTGGTTCAAGTTTTTTATGCATTGCCTGTACAGGTCCTCACTATTGCCATGTTCACTGGCATGTAGTATGATGACCTCGCTATCATGCAGTGTGACAGACTCACTGCCATGCAGTTTTATGAATTCACATAGCTGGATTTGCTCCATGATGCTATTCTTTCTCCCAGAACGGCCTTGAAGTAGTATTAAACCTGGCATTAATGTGAACAGACTGATGAAAAGAGTTCCCAGGAGCATCTTGTTGAATTTATCATCATTGTAATGCCAATTCCGCCTCATCTTGGAGTATATTTTTACTATTGAGACTTGCTTTACAACAACTGAAACACTTGCAACTCTGGTAATCTCTGTAGAATCCTAGTTCAAGCTAGTAACATGCTTGACTTCTGCAGTACATATTCATGCTGCCATATAACTTAATCACTAGCTGTAAGCAATTTCTTCTGTCACTTAATCAGTCAGTGGCTAAATGAATTGTGACTTGCAACATTTAGCTGCAAGTCAGTGGGGCGTGGCCACAAAACAGGAAGTGGTTGCATAAATAGCAGCAATGAGGGGCATTATATGGAGTGTTGGTTTAATTTTCTGTTTGAATGTTTAAAGAGTAAGCACAAAGATTCTACCCTGCAAAAATACAGCATGTATAACTGGTAGCATGATTTATCATGTGTTTTAGTACTGACAGTGGAAAATGTATTTTTTTATAGACCATTTGGGGGGGGGGGGGGGTTGAGATGTATAGTAATATGTCCTTGTTTCAGGGGGTTGAGATAGATAGATTTCACTGTATAGAGAGGTGTTCTCGTTTCAGGGATTTGGAAGAGAAATGTCATTTGAGTTCTACTGTACACAGAGCTGCCCTCATTTCAGGGGTTTTGGTCACAGGTGTCCTCATTTCAGGGGTTTGGTTTCCAGAGGTGCCCTCATTTCAGGTGTATGGAGGACAATGTAGTGGATGGAGTGTGAGGAACAGGATTACTGGAGTCAAGAGTAACATAACTTATTATGTCAGTTCTCTTAAGCCCCTTACAAAATGCTCATTATTAAATGCTAAACTTGTTAATGTAAAGAAGGGTGAAAAGTGACTCTTTCTGAAATAAATTATCAATCTCAATAACTCTCTAGGAAGAGCTATGTGCTCCCTCTTACACTGTTGTGTATGTTGTTAGCAACAATAGTCTGTGGTTTTGGGACAGTCAAAGTTAAGACAACCTTTTCACAGACTATGGCTTCCCTTTGACCTGTAAGTTAGCACTTGCATCATAAAATGTGGAAATTAATCTTCACTAAAAACTCAGTACTGTCAGTATACTATAGTAAAACAAGTCTGTAGAGAAACTTATCAAACAGACACTGCATCTTTTGCTTGTTTCGGCTTGCTCATTGTAATATTCGAGTCAGTTGAAGGCAACATCGTCTTTATTTCAACTCCATCCATGTAAATAACAAATCTGCTCAAATCGTTACCTTTCTTATTGTTTCGGACTTCATCTCCTTCATCAATTTCTCTTTTTCTGCCCTGTTGTCTACAATCCCGGACAAGCTGCTCCAATATCAGTGTAATGCATATCAAAGTCACTGAAGCACCAAGTCCTGCTCCCAGAATCACCTTCTCCACAGTATCAGTAACAGAGATGGCTCTCTCCAGTTGAGATATGCACTCCTTCAAGTTATCCTCCATGTCTATGCTGTGCAATCTTATTAGCTCACAGGTGTCCTTCAAGTGCATGATGTAGTGCTGTTTTTGATGGAGGTAGTTGAGAGCCAGCACTGTAGTAGTCAGGAAGAAGAGAAAAGCAAAGAGAGCCTCTGTTAGCCACTTCATGTTCGTAGAGATTACTGATTGAGCTGAAGTTACTGGCTAGTTAAAACGACTACAGCTTACTACTGGTTGGATAGAGATTACTAGAGATAACTACTAGATTACTACTGGTTGGACAGAGATTACTACTAGATTACTAGTGGTTGGATAGAGATTACTATTGGCTCAGGACTATTCAGATATGAATGGAAGTTATGTTGGTCTGTGAATAGGTTGTGAGTGGTGTTGGGTGGTACTCTCATAAATAGAAGACATGTTATGAAGCAATGTGTTCGACATTTTCAATGCACATGACAATGTAGCAGTCAGTCTCGGTTCAATTTAGACACTGTTGCACATTCTAATCACATGTTCACACTGTGAGGAGTTTCCTAGGTTACATATCTCCCCTCTACATCACATTACCCTTTCTACATCTCTCTCCTTCACATCTCTTCCCTTCACATCCACATCTCTCCCTCCACATCACTCCTCCACATCTCCCCCTCCACATCTTCACATCACTCCCTCCATATCTCCCCCTCCATATCACTCCCTCCACATCTCCTCCACATCTCCTCCACATCACTCCCTCCACGTCCCCCCTCCCCTCCACATATCCACATCACTCCCTCCACATCTATCCCTCCACATCCATGTCTCCCCTCCACATCACTCCCTCCATATCTCCACATCTCCCCATATGTTTACCATGGGTGACCCCATAAGGTCATTTCACAGTAATTTAAACAGTTCTATATTACACAGGACTCCACTGGATCTGCTTCACCTTCCTTCATCAATCCCTTGGATGACCTTTCACCTTTCTTCCAGAAGCAATATGTGAAGGGTCATGCAAGTGATGTGTTCTCTGCCTATGGTCGTCTCATTGCAGAGATACTCCTTGTACTTCCCTGTCAGCTCAAGAAAACCAGTGAGGTAACAAATAAACTGCCTGTGTTGGACTTTGGACCCGAGTGGACTGAGACATTATGTGAAGTGAGTACTGCATGCAATTTTCTCTAGTAATCTTGTAGTAATTTTGTAGTAATTTTGTAGTAATTTTCCTTAGTAATTTTGTAATTTTCCCTAGTAATCTTGTAGTAGTAATTTTCCCTAGTAATCTTGTAGTAGTAATTTTCCCTAGTAATCTTGTAGTAGTAATTTTCCCTAGTAATCTTGTAGTAGTAATTTTCCCTAGTAATTCTTTAATTTTATATCCCTTCTAGTTTTTATTGAAAGTGGCACAAACCACTGGAGTGGGACGTCGCCATGTCAGAAAGGTTAGGAATGATCACTGTATCACATGACCTTAGCAAGAGATCACACTTTTATTTCTACAATCTTTCTCTTTTATGATTCCATACACTTTCTTATTTATACTGATAGCTAGTTGTCTGGTGGTAGGTTATAATCTACACAAAGACCATTGTTTCTGCTTCAGAGACAAGTTTAGCCAAGTTTCTTCCTCCCTCCCCTCCCCTTTCCTCCTCCCTCTCCTCCTCCCCTCTTCCTCCCTCTCCTCCTCCCTCTCCTCCCCCCTCTCCTCCCCCTCTCCTCCCCCTCTCCTCCCCCTCTCCTCCCCCTCTCCTCCCCCCTCTCCTCCCCCCCTCTCCCCTTTCTTCCTTCCTCTCCTCCTCCCTCTCCTCTTCCTCCTTTAGCTCTTGTTACAGATATGTGGGTCAAAGGAGAACTATCGTCAAACCAGAGATATTCATGCAGCCAGGAACTACATGAAGTCTATAGTAGACAAGTGTGAGGGGGCTGGTTTTGATATTGAATCCAACTCAGGTGCCCCCCTAAATCTGGGCTACAAGGCCATGCTCAGCATGATCGAACAACTGAAGGCATGTAGTGAGGTAGCAGCCACCAGGACCTGCAACTGGCAGGCATACTGCCAGAAGGAACAGAGTTAGTGTTTGTTTGTTTGTTTGTTTGTTTGTTTACTCTATGTATCCCCCTTACCCCCAGAAACTCTTCCTTATCTTTTCCAAATACTCTTTGTCCTGGACGAGGGGTTGGCTCCTCTTATTTTACAGCTCATTTTCTCTGCCCTCTCTGGGACCCCGCCCATCAAGGAGGAGGTGTCTACTCCAGAACCAGAATCTAAGTCCCATGCTTCCTCAAGAAGTGCTCGCCGGAAGGAGCTGGAAGAACACCGAAAGTCAAAGGAGAAGTCGAAAGAAAAGGAAACCAAAGTTTCCATTGTAGGTGAGTTCATCCAAGGAGCAACGCTGAAGAGTATCACTACAGGGGCTGGGCCAGGGGACAATTTTCTTGGATAGTTCAAGGTTTACACATGACAGTGTTCTTTACTGGTAACATGCAATGCAGAGTTCAAGGTTTACACATGTAATAGTCCATTTTGCTACCCCTCTGGTGCCACTCACTCAAACACAGGGATCATATACCTGATACTATTAATCATCATTACAAGCAAGCTAGGATTAACATTCACACACTCTCTGGTAAACAGGGATCATGATGGACACCTGGTCCGAAACTTGATTTAGTGATGTTTATTATTAATCCAGTCAAGTATTGGGGCTCATTTACCTGGGGATTTATCAATGCCTCATGTTAGCAAAGTTATGATTACTGAAGTCTGTGATAATGGAGAATTACTTTCATAATACTTCAGTAAACTATGTATGGTGATAAGCTAGCCTATTTATCATAGCCTGCTTACAGATGACGTAGTAGTTGACATTTCAAGTGTCCTCCTCGTTCATTTTTATTCATCCTTCTCCTTTTTCTTTCCTTTCCCCATTTTCTCTTTCCTCTTCCCATTTCTCCTCTGATCTTTCCTTCCCACCTTTCCTTATTCTTTCTTCCTCTTCTCCTATCCCCTCCCCCTTTCCTCCCCTTCTCCTATCCCCCCCCTTTCCTCCCCTTCTCCCCATCTTACACCCCTCCCCTTCTTCCTTTCCAATCTTTCCTCCTGTGTACTCCCCTTCTCCCCTCCTTTCTCGTCTCTTCTAGTCCCAAACAAGGAACTCTGCAAGGCGTTAGTCCACATGTTCCTCTCCTCTGTGGACACCCATTCATTGGCTCGCTTCTCAGAGCTGTTCCTTCTTCAAGCCAACTCCTCCCCTCTCCGCTGGCAGGCTCATCGGCTACTCCACTGTCTCTACCAGTATTCCACCACGGCTGAGCAGGTCTCCCTAGTCGAGATGCTCTGGAGACTTTGGCCTAGCATGCCTGATCATGGCCACAAGGCAGCTCAGTTTGTGGACCTCCTTGGATATCTTACCATATCCACTCCTCAAGTACTACAAAAGGTGCAATAGTCCGTGTAATGCAGTGTAATGCAGCTTTAGTGTTGATGGTGTAGTGCAGTTTTATGCAGATAGCATTAATGTTAATGGTGTGATGCAATGTAATGCAAGATGGTTAATCTTTACTTCCAGGCCTCTCTCTGTCAGCAGTTTGTTGAGAGGGCTGTGTCTCTGCTGAAGAAACAGAATATTCTACTGGGGTCCCACCCAAACTCCCACATCTACTCTCAGTTACGGTCCTTAGTGGACTTCGATGGGTTTTATCTGGAGAGTGAACCTTGTCTGGTGTGCAATGACCCCGAGATCCAGTCTTCTGTGAGTGAGATTACTAAGATAATTTCTGAATTAATTATTAAGATTACTGAGATGATTTACTGAAATTACTAGTTAACGATACCAAAATGAATTCATTGTTGAGATTACTGATTGGGAAGAGGAGATTACAGAGATAATTACTGAATTCATTGTTAAGATTACTGAGATAAATAATTGGGAAGATGAGATTACAGAGATAAATTTTTTTGTTTCAGATGCTGAAACTTCAGTCAGTGAAGTCAGAAATTCGGTACACTCCCAATATGATACTGGTCAAACTGGTTGGGTCCCATTCCATCTCACAGATCCTACTTCGTATTTCCGAGATAAAGCGAACTAAGATGGTGAGTAATGTGTGGATTAAACCAGCAGGCCATTAGAGAAGCTGGTCGTTGCTGCTGTGACCTCCTTCCATTCCTCCCCTGCTAAAGAGAGATGTACCCTTTACTGTCCCATCCTTCTTCTACGATAGGAGGTGTGGTCCTCAGCAAGGGGACAGTTATAGTTATTTTATGGGGGTGTGGTCCTCAGTGTGTGTCACATGTTGTGGTTATCCTAGGTCCGTACTATTAACGTGTATTATAGTAACAGGACAGTACAGAATGTCATAGAACTGAAAAACAAGTAAGTCAGACCCTGTAATTATGAATAATATGACGGTATACCAACACACCTATTTTCTCTTCTAGACGGAGCATGTGGTTGATGGCCAAGACCTGCAACCTCACAGCGGGTCAAAACGAGGTCAAGGTATACAATGAAAGCTTGATATTGTACTTATGATATTGTTACAAGGTTGTCTCCTTCTATCACTCCTGTTATCCCTCCCTCCTTTCTCACGTCTTCCCACCCTCACATCTATCAATCCTGTTATCCCTCCCTCCTCTCTCACATCCTCCCACCCTCACATGCTACCCTTCCATCACTCTTGTCATCCCTCCCTCCTCTCTCATGTCCTCATGCTACCCTTCCATCACTCCTGTCACTACGTCCTCCCTCTTTCACACTCTGATCTTCCCTGACCTCTCTCTGTACAGATTGATTTTCCTCTGCCTATTGTGGCCTGTAATATCATCATACAGTTCTCTGACTTCTATGATAACCTCCAGGTAAATGTGGGAGGGGCCTGGAAGTAAATAGAGAGATTATTATAGATAGACATTGGTTATTGGTTCCTTCACATAATCATGGAGGTGAGCTTTGTGCGGTTAAAGTTCCAGTGGAAGTTTGTCCATGCCTCTACTGGCGTTCCAACCGCACACATCAAAAGATTGTCCATGGATCAAGGACTGAGTGAGGTTAATATCTTACTATGCCACTTCCCAATGGCTCAGCAGGACGCTTTCTCACTTACATTGTTATTAAATTAACCCTCTAAGTCATTTTGGAATTTAACCCTTGTGTTTCAACTTTAACCCTTGTGTTTCAACTATATTATATTAGGGAGGTTCTGAGATGTTGCAGTGTCCCCGTTGCCAGGCAACAGTCCCTGCCCATCCGGGTGTGTGTGGTACATGTGGCGAGAATGTCTACCAGTGTCACAAGTGTCGGGCCATTAATTACGATGAAAAAGATCCATTTCTTTGCAATACTTGTGGGTTCAGCAAGTATGCAAAATTTGACATATTTCTAGAAGGAAAGTCTTGCTCTGCCGTAGACCCCATTGAGTCTGAGGAAGACAGGCAGAAAGTAAGAATGATACACTTCTTGAGGATAAGAAGGGACAGAGAGATGAGAACGGGGGGGGCTTATTTATAGGGTAGTGAATAACTTGATGTCAGTGCCGAGTTGAATAACCAAGATTTCTTCCTTTCCAGACACTTTCCAGTATCAACCAATTGTTGGAAAAGGCAGACAAGATCTATAAGCAACAAGTGAACCATCGAAACGAGTTAGACCAGCTCCTTGTCTGTTTGGCCAGTGGGGCTACCTTCCATGCCAGAAATGTGAGGATCTAAGTTAGACATTGTGGGCAGGGTGACCTACCCTCCTAGCATAGTGTTGGTATGTTCTGAAGCATACTGACAAAAACTGAAACATGAAGCTTTAAAGTAACTGTTTTTGTTTGTTTTTATTTTTGTTTATCATTGTGTTATGACTCTAATTCAAGTGTTATATTTTCACTTTCACTGTCAGTGGCCAACAGTGAATATTGTAGTTATCGTTTTTAACCCTTTGTTTACAGTGGAGTTCCCTGTCTAGTGATATGGGAGTTAATAAAGGGATCCAGTTGGTTGCCCAACGATACTGTGTGGAATGCAAGACCATTTATGCTGAGCTCAGCAAAATCATCCAGAATGTCCTTGCCTCTCGGAAGGAGCTAGTAAAGTATGACACACACAAAGGGGAGGGGGGTAACCACGAGGAGGAACACGATGACTCACCTCATGTGACTTCTCCCCTCCTATCTCCTTCTCAAGCTCAGTTCGTCAAAGTGAGTTGTGTATTTCGAAACCCACCTCAATACTTGTCCCATCAGTGTCTGTCTCAAAATAAGAACCTGTCCAGTGTATACCTCAAATAAAAGTCCACCTCAGTGCCTGTCCCAAGTAAAAGCCCACCTCAATTCCTGTCCCAATTAGGAGTCCACCTCAGTACCTGTCCCAGGTAGGCCCAGATAAATAATTTTTTTTGAGCCCATAATTTCTTTCTCTAATGCTCTCACACACTACCCATAATTCTTTCAATGAGTACCCATAATTCTCATAAATTGCTCAAGATTCATTCAACGATGGTTATACTGTAACATAACAGAGGATTGAATATAGTCCTCGAGACAACTTTCTTGGTTGCTGTTGAAAGAGTTCGCTAGGAGTGAGAACACTCTCTCAGCTGTGGCTGAAGACAGCTGAATTATATGTATAAACATGCAAACTTGTGACCAGTGTGGAAGCCTTTGTGGATGATCTCTCCACCACACAATGGGATCTACGGATAAGCTCATATCCTCAGCTTGTGCAAGGTAGAGTGGCAACTCCTTCTTGAGCTCTTCGATAACTGGAGAAGAGGGGAACGGCAGCACACTCAAGCTCTTGATGTCACTGGGTGATGGTCTGATAGTATTAATCTTTGAGGGAGAAAAGAAGCCAGCAGATTTGAAAGCCTCAGTGTAGGCTTCAGGTCGTGATCAAACTTGGCCTTGAAGTAGTCATATGCAGGTGCTACACAGCCTTCTGCATAGTTTAGGAGCTGCTGCTCATGTAAAGAATTGCCTCCTGCTTCTGCTTTAGCTGTTGCTTTCATGGATCAAGTATAATAAACGGACACTGCTCGCAATGATTTTTATTCGCATATTTAGCAATACGCAATGTTAGCGAGCTATTCTAACATGCGAGTAATCATGTGATTCTTAACTTGCGCAGTGACTTACCTTACCTGACCCTTTTCTACTTCTGAAAGCTCTTTTTTTGGGCTGCAACTTCTGAGGTGCTTGCAGGATTTTGTTCAGAGAATTGGAAGATAAAGTGTGTTACTCCCTGAGTAAGATAGCTGCATGCAATACATTTTTAGGATAAAATTGGTGATAGTAGGATTGATTTGATGATGATAGATGATGATAGATGACTGATGCTTGAATCACAACAATGAGGAACAACAAATACACTGACTAAACAGGGTATCTGAGTGCTATGTCACGTATCATGCTGGAAAGAGCATCACTAGCAGTATGCCCATGACGCTGCCTCCACATGAATTCATCCAGGTAGGACGTGAGCATTTCTTCATGTACCCCTTTCATGCGTTTAAATCTATTCCAGTAGGATTCTACATGTTGTGTGTGCGTACCTGTGACTGGATTCTACATGTTGTCTGTGTGTACCTGTGACTGGATTCTACATGTTGTGTGTGCATACCTGTGACTGGATTCTACATGTTGTCTGTGTTTTTACCTGTGACTGGATTCTACATGTTGTGTGTGTGTACCTGTGACTGGATTCTACATGTTGTGTGTGCATACCTGTGACTGGATTCTACATGTTGTCTGTGTTTTTACCTGTGACTGGATTCTACATGTTGTGTGTGCGTACCTGTGACTGGATTCTACATGTTGTCTGTGTGTGTACCTGTGACTGGATTCTACATGTTGTCTGTGTTTTTACCTGTGACTGGATTCTACATGTTGTCTGTGTGTGTACCTGTGACTGGATTCTACATGTTGTCTGTGTTTTTACCTGTGACTGGATTCTACATGTTGTGTGTGCGTACCTGTGACTGGATTCTACATGTTGTCTGTGTGTGTACCTGTGACTGGATTCTACATGTTGTCTGTGTGTGTACCTGTGACTGGATTCTACATGTTGTGTGTGTGTGTACCTGTGACTGGATTCTACATGTTGTGTGTGTGTGTGTACCTGTGACTGGATTAACAAAATTGATAGAAGGGTTAACTGTGTCATGATGTGCTACTGAAGGAAGATTTCCTACACGCAAATATGATGCCCACTCATCACTGTGAACAATTGTCCCAGTCCTCACATGCTGCTGAATAATTGGTAGCAGAGTTGCAGCTGTTCTTTGTGGGACTACCTCCATATAACCTAGGGCTGGCTGGACAGAAGTGTCTACCATACCAAAAACCCATACTTCCTTATGAGGGGGTCTACCACGATGGGACTAAAAAATTATTAAAAGTTTATTATAGTGGATCAACATGCTCATTATAACTACCACACCTTTGGCTTGTGATGAAATAAAGATTCGTCAATCTGCACAATTTTGCCTTGCCCACCAACCATCAATGGAGCATCATAGTTGGTCAATCTCCAACTACATATGTCTCTAAAATATTGATACCACTGTATGGCAGAAGCTTTGGTGACTTTTGCTTCTTCAGCGGTATCTGTTACTGGGTACTGCCTTGCCCACCAGTATAAGAGTATCATCCACTGCTGGAGAGCCAGTTTGGAGCCAGCCAAAAATGTCCCCTCCCGAAGGCTCATGGTCTTCTTGCAAGAAGAGTCCATGCATCTCCATCTATGTGTTTATTTTATGTATGGACTTGTCTCTCAACCTTAGCCCTACCTTCTTTTGTCTTGGACATCATTTCGAACCTTGATGTCCATGGTAGTACCACAAACAGGACAGGAAGACTGAACAGCCAGCAATCTTTTGCTTTGTAGCCACTCAATCAAGTCATCAATGGGAAAGAAAATAATCTTTCCATAGTCTAAGATACTCATCTTGACCGCGTGTTTCCCCCACTTTTTCATAATAATAATATTATTTTAATAGATAATAATTAAAATTTAGTGCGTATTAGCGAAATACGGGAATAAATCATTACGAGCAGTGTCTGTTTATATACTTGATCTGCTTTCACATTGGGCATGTGCTTGGAGGTGATAGCAATGTACAATGCATTTACCTGTTCGTAAACTTCCAATGCCAAGAACCCATCCCCTTCCAAATTGTACATAGCCTTAATAAAGGGTTCCATACAGTTCACAGTGACAGCCAATTCCATTTTGAGCTTTCTAGTCTTTGGAGCATCCTCAAGAATTGCTCGTAGCTTGGAGGCATTTGCTGAGGATATGTCGTCCTCTTCAAGCAGGTTTGATACATCACCGAAAGTAGCATCAGCTTCTCCAACACCTCATAATGGCTTCACCATCTTGTGGCTGAGTAGGACTGTGGTGGTAAACCTGTAAGTTGCCTCCATCTAGCACGTATTTCAGGCTACGTGTAAACATACCCACCCATGCCACTAGACATCCTAGTGGTACATATCCTGAAGGTTCCTCCACAGTAATCTCAACAGTTCAATGTATTGGGGCATTATAGCTTGCCACAGCAGGAATGAGTAAGCCCATAATGGCTTCTATTGACCAGCCTCATTGACTAACAGTTCTACTGTGGAGGCTGATCTGAGTGATCTCTCAAGCTCTGAAGAAGATACAGGGGAAAGCCAGAGTCAAAAGGAATCATTGTTAGATGTGCTGAAAGCTCCACAGCCATCAGTACTGGCAAGTACGGTGTAACCCACCTGTTGGGAGTCATGATGATGCATACACATTCCACTCAATCAATTTACCACTGTAGCTATGAGTGTTAAGTACACAAGTGCAACACTAAACTCTAGCAGAAATCTAGACTCTAGCTAGAAGAGTTGGCTAAAAAGTGGCCCATAATTCTCAAAAATTGCTCAATGCTTGGAGATACTTATAAGGCTCAAAAAAATGCCAGCGTTATTTTATCTGGGCCTAGTCCCGGGTAAGAGCCCACCCCATATCTTTATAACGTGACATTATTCATATCAAGAGGTGTGTCCTCACCTCACAGGTAGAGGGGGTCCATTAGTTTTGTTATCTTCTTTTGCAGCCGACGTCACCCCCTGCCACACCCCTCCTCTCTTCTCAGCCCCTCCATCACCAAGGGAGGTGTTATGGCTGTTCTTCCGCGGCCACCGAGCATTGCATCACTCTCCTCAAGGCCCTCACCTTTCAGACCAACACACGACGACCCCTGGTGGAGGAGAAACTCATCCGAGAGTTGGTGGAGGTCAATCTAAGGTCAGGTAGTGCTCAGCTGCAGAGAGACATCCGGAAACTATTATGTCAGCTGACTAGGTGAGTCTGGTGGGTGGGACTAATGGGTGGGGCTGTTCATGTATGAAGGGATAATTAATTAAGCTCTAACTAAACACATGTATGTACATGAAAGGGAAATAAATGCCCAGTGGGTGTCACCACTCTCATGACTGTGATCTTTACTGCATTCCTGTGCATGTATTAGGGATGACGTAGGTGCCACAGCTGAGCTAAATGACTTGATATACTCTCGAATTATGGATCGTCTTAAATCAAATCACGTTGATCCAAATTTGGTATGTAATTATTGTGTAGTGTTCTGCCGTTCAGTTTTTTTTGTACTAGTCTTATTATACTGATGTCCCGACGCTAGAATACTGTCCCGAACACTAAAATACTCTCCTGATATTAAAATACTGTCCCATAATCTTTCTTTGTACTCAGGCTTCTTTGGTTCGTCCCGAAATGCTTTTGTTGATGGCCTCATTGGACATGGAGGATTCCTGTTGGGAACAGAGACTTAAAACAGGTAAAGGGTAGATAAATGAGTGGAGTATCTTCCTATTATGTGAATGTGATGATTTTTTTTAGTGGTCCGACTCTTCCGGAAGTCTCAATCATACACCTGTCCAGCTGTAATGGCAGGAATTACTATGCCCTGTCTCAAAATAATGCACACCTTGATCTATCCTCGTGATTCCAAGGCAAAGAGTTTAAAAAAAAATTTTTTTTCTTAATATATTAACTTTCTTTTGTTTGTAGAAATCTCCTAAAGCTAATGTTAGTCTTCCTAGTGACCGGATATCCATGCGTGTCTCAGATTGGCTTGCTGGTAACCCCAGGGCATCTTTTGATAGTTGGAAGTTAAAGTCATGTCAGAAGACAATGGAACTTCGCTCTATGGAGAAGGAAAAGTTACATCAGTTTAGACTGATGGAGAAATATGCTGGAATATGGAGGACTAAGACAAAGAAAGGTGAGAGATGAGAAGGTATTTAGTCAGAGATAATAGATGTAGTCAATAGAATATGAACAGAATTACTCTTCTTGTTGTTGTTATTGATGTTGTTGTTGTTATTGTTTACTACTATTCAGTGATGCAGTTTCGTTCGTCTCTACGGCAAGCCTCCTGGCTTCGTTCTATGCTGTTTAATCCAGCCAGCCAGTCTGCCAGGCGATCAACATGCAACATGATAGCCTCACTAAGCCAGGGAGAGGCTAGACAGAGACAGATACTAGATCTGCTGTGTGGGTTAGTTTAAATCTGGAGAAGTTTGAGGCGGACTATCATCTCTCTCTCTTCTCTCTCACTCTAGGTTTCTTGATGATGTAGGTTCGGCTGGTGAGCATGCTCAAGAGTTTTTGGAGCTCCTTAAGAGTCTCATAGAGGACTCTAATGGTAAGTGGAAGTCCTACTTGGCTATGAGGGGTATTCTCCCCCAGATTGGAGCGCTCATTACCCGGGAAATCGATCACCTTCAGCATCTGGAGGAAACCACCCTTAGCTCAGACCTTTCACAGGGATATGCTCTAAAGATGCTTACAAGTCAGTTAATGAATGTTGCATATATTACTGTCATGTGATGTGGTAGTGCTATTCGTGTCATAATAGTTAAAAGGTCATTTTAATGCAATGAAAATATGGTAAGGGGTTATCATCTGCATAATAAGATGCGGCATGCTCTATATTGGCCCAATACCTTGGCCCAAGGGGGCAGTAAGTGGAAGGAACCCCCCTCTTACCATCAATGATTAGATGTCACTCTACATGACGATTTATTTTGACCCTCTAGCCCTGCTGCAGTCTTTCTTGTCCATAGACAGCATAAAACAACTCTTCAAGGGGAAGTTAGTTGGAATGGTTCTAAACGGCTACCTATCCTTGAAACGGTAAAGATAAAATTAGAATTGAGTGTCGTATATTTATTTATCTTTGTTATTCCCCTCAGCCTTGTCGTCCAACGTACCAAACGAGTTGACGAGAGTCAGAGTTTGCTCCTTGAAATGCTGGAAGATTTGACCTCTGGCACTGAGGAAGAGAGACAGGCTTTTATGTCATCTTGTGTTGAAACACTAAACCGTTTCAAACAAGTCGATCTCATCACACCCATTTTTATCTTTGAGCGTCTGTGTAATATTGTACATCCTGTGAGTTTCATTTCTTCATTTTCACTGACTTTCCTTTAAGACCCCGCCCTTGCAAGTAATCAAATGTGCATTATATAGAAATATTTTTGAGGAAGTGGCAAGAGGTTCTAACCCATCCCTGTACTAAATGTGGTAAAGGGTAGATTTGAATCAAGGCTGAAAGTTGTGTTAACATGTACTCTTCTCTCACACATACAGGAAGAAAATGACGTGGGCGAGTTCTATCTTTCATTGGACAAGGATCCCCAGCAGGAGGAGTTCCTACAGGGCCGAATGCAGGGTAACCCTTACCCGTCCTCCTCTCCTGGCCTAGGGCCTTTGATGAGGGATGTCAAGAACAAGATCTGTACTGGTCAGTGGATAATTTCTATCCTTAATATCATGAGTAGTGATGTGATTGGTTGCTATGATGAGTCATCACACATCACGACGGTCTTCTGATTTTAACTTGAAGAAGAGAATGTGTGTCTGAAGCAATGTACATATTAATAATGTGTTTTCGCTTGAAGAGTTAGTGTACAGTTGATCTCTAAGTCTTCAGTACACATTTCTCTTGGTTGTGGTCTAAAACTCAACCTCACCACTATACTGTACTACTAAACTCCACCTCACCACCATCCCTTCATACTCTCCTAGGGAGAACACTGTATATTATACTACTAACAGACATATACTGTACTACTAAACTCCACCTCACCACTATCCCTTCATACTCTCCCAGGGAGAACACTGTATATTATACTGCTAACAGACATATACTGTACTACTAAACTCCACCTCACCACTATCCCTTCATACTCTCCCAGGGAGAACACTGTATATTATACTACTAACAGACATATACTGTACTACTAAACTCCACCTCACCACTATCCCTTCATTCTGAACCAATTCTTCCCCTCATAGATTGTGAACTGGTTGCATTGCTCGAGGATGATACAGGAATGGAGTTGTTGGTTTGTAACAAGATAATTTCTCTAGATCTTCCCGTGAAGGAGGTTTTCAAGAAGATATGGTGTGCCCAACAAAATAACCAAAATGTAAATAATTTGTGTTGTAGAGTTCCCTCTTAATAGAGCCGTTCATACTGATACAAATTTGAACCATGACTATAATATTGTATTTTTCTCTTAACTAGAACCCAGATACCATGTTGTATTTTCTCAATTAGAGCCCTAACGGTCATAATGTTAGTCCTTCTTAATTAGAACTCTGACTGTAATATTTTATTTTTTCCTCTTAATTAGAACCCTGACTGTATGCGTGTGATCTATCGAATGCGTGGTCTCTTAGGAGATGCCACAGAGGACATGATAGAGCATCTGGACAACGGCAAGGACAAAGATACCAACGAAGAAGAAGACTACAAGATGGCTGCCATACTGAGCAAGTGTGGAGGACTGGATGCCATCTTGTCCCGGCTAAGCCACATCAAAGACTTTGTACAAGGCCATCCTCTGATATCAGCTGCCTTGAAATTGCTGGGATATTGTGTGAAACTGAATGTTAATAGACGTTATCTGTTGAATCCTCATCTAAACACTCTTAACGTCTTACTGGGAACTCTAGACCAGGTAACCTTCTCTAAGAGAAGAATCATGCTCGCTGAATCCCAGCTATAAAGATTTAAGGAGAGCCAGCATGCTAATTAGAAAAAGAGTGATTACTACTGTTAGAATTGTTCCTGTGGTGTGTGTGTGTGTGTGTGTGTGTGTGTGTGTGTGTGTGTGGAAAAGATAAATTTTCTTTCTGCCTTGTTGATGTTCGCTGGATAGCAGAGCCGATCAGTCGAAGTACCTGCTCTGCGGGTTCTACGACGGCGATATCTTCAAATCGTCCTTGGACCTTTGCCCATTCTTCGCGTTGTGATTTTGCGAGCCGGGGTGCGTATTGTTCAAAAGCCTGATGCAAGATAGTCAGCAAAAAAAGAGGAGTCTCGTCGCTACGTGTGGCAAATTCAGCGAGGGTTTGTAGCACAAATACATCGCCTTGTGCAGGATATTGTGCGGCGTATTCAAGAAATTTGCCGAGTTCATCAATCACTAAAAGCAGTCCGACACCGCCATTTTTCTTAATAGATCGCGTGGCAGACTCAAAAAGGGCAGTGATTTCTGTGGCTGGCGGGGCTGTGCCGTTTGTTGCTGTTTTCAATAGCTTTCTGATGTTCCGCCGGAGGGCAGTGGTGGATGAGATTCCGAAAGTCTTGAGTCCGTGTTCTAAACCGCGTAGGAGTGCAAGCGTAATGGGTGCGCGTTCGCCGGAAATGAGCACCGGGCAAAAACCTGATGAGAACGGCTTTCCGTTATCACTCGTGTGGATAAACCGTTCATAGAGTGCGGCATCCCCGTGTTTAAGCAATGCCAAAGCTTGCTGGGTTGTCGGAGACTCTGGATTTCCGAACAGTTTCGCAGCGAAAAGCGCGAACGCGGATTTGCCTGAACCGTAAGGGCCCGTGAGAGACAAGGCTTTTGAGGCCGCTGCATTCTCTCGTGCTGAGACCAGCCGCGCGAGAGTCTCTCTCGCTGTGACAGTTACGATATAACCGTCTAAGGCGTTTTCCGTATAAAAATCGCGTTCCAGATGGACAGAACGCCGAAAACGTTCCGTAATGTGAAAGAGGTCTGATAAGCGAGTCTTAGCCATAATACCTCTCTAAGAGTTCCATCCGATTTAAATCCTTATGGCGATAGAGCTGCTTCAGGCCTGCTGTTTCATCGTATTGGAAGGCCCCATCCGTGAGTTGTTCAAGTTGTTCAAGGTATAGTGTCATTGTATCCTCATCTAATCTGAAAACCCGCCCTGGACTTGATGGGGCGTACATTAAATCTGAAAACGGGAGTGATTCACTCCGGAATAAGTTATTTTTATTTTTGTTTTCCCAAAACAGGTCTAATGTCCATGCGACGACTTCAATAGGGAGTGTCTCTTTATCGCCTCGCTGAAATTCGTAACTATCGCTGTCTGGCAATTCAGCAATGAGATTGAGTTCAACGAGCGGGCAGTCAAAGGTTTCCTCAACGACAGTACTATCACTATAGAGATCAGCCTGGACGGTTGGCACCTCCCCAAATCGATGATCAAATCTTTTCTCAGTGACAATAGCACTAGTACTATCACTATAGAGATCAGCCTGGACGGTTGGCACCTCCCCAAATCGATGATCAAATCTTTTCTCAGTGACAATAGCACTATTGCTATGGCGTGATTGGCAATAGGTTCGGATAAAACAGTTGACATCCCGATGCAGTGTATTGTCGGAAACATCCCGCATAGAAGGTTTCTGTTCTCGTGCCCATTTATACACTTCTCTCTTGAATATGGATGGTGTAAACTGGTTACCTCTTAGGATATTGAATGCCCAATACCATGCGGTCGCTTGGTCGGTATTGGTCGCGATCTGATAGTGGATCAGCCATAAAGTCGCTGGATCGTCAAGGTATGGGTCACAGCCGCCTTTGTCGTCAAAGATGGCTTCGCCGAGCGGCGTAGTCGCGAATTGCCCGCGTCGATCACGTGTTCCTTTGTCCTCTTCAATGAGTCCCGATACTCGACACCAATGCCGAATGGAGGTCACCATATTTTTCCCGACACCTAAAGTGACAGAGGCATCTTTGGATAAGAAGATGGCGGGGTCTGCTGCTACGGCATCAACGCCTTTCTTCAGCCATGTGTAGCGGAACGGAAACGTCTGGTGCCCTGAGAAGGAGGGATTAATTGGTTGAGGAGAGGTTCTTTCGTCAAAAGTCAAAATTTCTCTCCTGAACCGGTATAGGCAGGTGTAGATGTTCTACCCCCCCTCGCAGAAACACCCCAGCAAAAACACCCCCCGCAAGCAGGGGGGGATCAGAAATAGCCCGCAACGTTGCCCATCGCAAAAGAGGGGAGACGCTCGGGCGCGAGGAGGCCATTGCAAGCCATTCAAAAGGTCTATGGGCAAAACTACTTAACTTATGACAAGTGGGGAGGGGGGGTGAATGAGGCTTGTCGAATCCAGTGTACGCGCGGATTCAAACGAGGTTAACGGCTTCGATAAGCGCGGGGTACTACAGGAGGCATGTAGTGTTTTGATTGTATTATTTCGGTGTCCGTTTTTCATTCGCGTTTACGTTTGGTTGCAGGGTTTAGAGACAGGGAGATTGGAAGTGTCGGGAAGTCACCCCTCTCTTTCTGTTCTTTCGATTGAAGGTGTCTTTCGGTTGTGCTGCATTTAATTTTAACGTGAGTTGCTATAGACATAACACCCCTACGGGGTGAAGGAAGTGTCCGAAAAACTTGTTACACTGTCCAAAATTTCGTTGGTAACAACTTGGATTAATTTTAACATAATTATGTTTTAGGTGTCAAGTTATTTCGCGATGAGGGCGTTTGAACACGTTATGCATGTGCCAATCGGTGAAATGAATGCGAGGATAATACATCTGTGAAGGCAATTTAATCTTTTCGCCATGGAACCTATGTAGCTGCTCTTTGTCCGCTTTACTTCTACCTTTCGCGTTCTTGGATACTAAAACTTGTAATCGATCAGACAGCGTAAAAGCCCCACAATTGAAAAGAAAATGGTGTAGTGAACAGAGTGCCAAGCCATTCTCTTCTGAATCGGGGCCGCTTGCCTCGGGCAATTTAATATGGGTTGCATCTAAAGCAACTGGCTGTCTATCTAATTTTATACCGAAACCACAGATAGCACATTTATAATTATAGGCTTTAAGGACATCTTCCAAAAAGTTTCCTTCTTGTTCTCGTATTCTCGGATTTGGAAGAGGAGAATTAATCCTAACGGCTTGTAAAATGTCATCGTGCATTGAAGAGGGAAAGTGATCTAGCATATATTGACTTATCTCTAAAGCGAAGTTAAAATCGTTTTGAAACTCATGAAAAATCTCTTCAAGGAAACCCCCGGAAACGTTATACCTCCTAAGATCCCTTATGTGTGCATCTCCACTATCAGTTTGCCCAATTTCGTCGGCATTGGTTACCTCCCAAATTTCATCGTTTTGCAATCGCCAAAATGGGAATTGAGGATTATATCGATCTCTATGTGGTCCAAACTCCCTTAGTAAATTTTTAAGATTGTCTTCTATATCGTCAGCGTAGGGAGTAAGTCTGTCTTCACGGCGGAGCAGTTTTCCAATAGCATACAGCACCAGCAAAGGTTTGTGTGGTGCTCTTTCTCCGCTGTTCTTCCATATATTCAAATTCTTAAATTTCTTGATAATTTCTTCTCTTGTCATTTCACCTTATCTCGTTTTGACGGAGTATTCGGGTAAGTATAGCATATTGCTTTCTCCCAGTAGACAATTGCCTTCCAAGGATAGGTTTATTGTAACCTGTATTAAGGAAACTGACAACTCAATTCAGTGCCATTCAATTCTCGGTTTTCTGAGGGCATCTCGGGAACAGACCCGCGCTGCTATCCGCAAGCATCGGGGTTACAAACTCTTCCTACACGGGTGATTTGTGACAATTGAATGGTTCTGAACATGCCCATTTTTTCAGAGTAAAATTCTCCGAAAAACGCCAAGCATGTAGGTACTGTAAAGCGTTACACCTATTTTTTAGGTATGACTTTTTTCGAGTTTACTCTGAATACTCTGAAATTTTCACTTGCTTTGGTATTGATGCCCATAAAAAAGTGCAGGTATGCTACACTAAACGTTGATGTTATTTCAGAGGATTTGCGGAGGGAACATGCACATCAAAACCCTTGATTACCCTTTAATCCATATCCCTGCTGGAGCGTTCACGATGGGGACGATTCCGACTGGCATGCGGAAAACCGACCCAGAGGAACCGCAACGCAGTGTGACGCTTGATGCTTACGCCATTGGCGCGTATCAGGTCACGAATGCACAGTACGCGCAATTTATGGAGGCGACGGGGTACGCACCCCCAGAGTTCTGGGACGATGAACGTTTCAACCCGGCAGATTACCCGGTCGTCGGGGTGAGTTGGTACGACACTATCAATTTTTTGGAGTGGCTCGGTACGCTTGAAAACGTGGCATATCGGCTGCCATCGGAGGCAGAGTGGGAGAAAGCTGCACGTGGAACCAACGCTTGGGAATATCCTTGGGGAAATATGTGGGAGGCGAGTCGGGCGAATACATCGGAATCGGGGAACAAGCAGCTGATGCCGGTGGGGAGTTATCCATCGGGTGTGAGTCCTTACGGGTGCTACGATATGGCAGGCAACGCTTACGATTGGTGCAGTGACTGGTTCCACATGGAGACGTATAAGTACTCGCCTGACGAGAATCCGTTGGGGGCGAGCGAAGGTCGGCGGAAAGTGATTCGTGGCGGTTCGTGGATTGCCCGTGGGGAGTTTGCGGCGCGGTGTGCGAACCGTGCGGCGTATGAACCGATTCGGGGCCTACATAGCGTCAGTATTCGGATTGCAGTGGATCTTTAAGTTTGGTTTGTGCTGCGGGACGTGTGATAATGCACCTCGCACGAAATAAGTTGTAATGAAGGTTTATGTTAGGTTTGAGGAGAGCCATCAAAAATCAGCGGCATCCGTGTAATCCGAGCAACGATCGATGTCTATCCTGAAGAACCACCGCCACCCGATCCTCCGGTTAGACATACGGAAAATACAATTTTGACGTGCCACATGGCAGATGCGATTGATCACGCACTTTATAACATCGGGAATATGGTTACAGATGATGTTGAAGCCATTGCAGCCGGGTTCCCCCATACGGATGCAAGTTGCGCAACCGGAGTTTATAGCAAGGCGTTGAACGATCATAGGTAAGAGATATCACCAACACTTACAAATAGAAAAGGCGAGGCACAGAGACCTTGCTGAACAGAATTTAAAAGGGCCACAATGGGTTCGTCAATACGGCAATTCTACGGATATGGTTGCCAAGAACTCGTCTTCTACATTTTGGTTATAAACGCGCGCAGAAATCACAGAACCGTAGATGTTACCGACATAGAAGATGCCACCGAGCGTGCCGAGCGTCCATCCTTTCACTGATGAAAGACCGTCTCTTTGGAAACCGTCATAAGCCTGCCAGCCTGCTATACCCACAGTGAGTAGAGAAGTTAGCGCATCACCGATACGTCCCGTATAGAGTCGTCCTGCCCCGGGGACAATTGTAGAGAGTACACCGGCTAAAAATGGGCTGCGATTGGGCAGCTGCGTCCCTGCTTCTGCGTAGCTGTGATATACCGATGCCTTTTTTTGGACGGCGATTACATCTGACTCCTTCAATGCTTTGAAAAGCTCACCGGCTTCAGACCACTGTTTCTGCATTAGGTGCGAGAGTCCAATAAGCTGCTCGGCTTCGGTGCGTTGCTGTGTATCTGTTATATGCGGTAGTGTTTCACGCAGAAATCTTGCAGATTGCTCAAATTCATCCATCAAAAAATAGGTGGCACCAATCTGATAGTAGGCACGGTTTGCAAATTGGTTTTGTGGACGCGATCGCAAAAGCATTTCAAAATTCCGAATGGCTTGCTCATTTTCACCGGCAAAACGATAGCAGAGAGCAATCTTATAGCGAATTTGTTCGCTTTCTCTTGATGCTTCGGAAAGAAAAAAAAGATAGCGTTGATATTCACCTGCGGCGCGGAGGTAATCGCCTTGTTCATACAAAAAATCGGCGAATTTATGGATGTTTTCAGGGGTATAGTATTCAATCGATTCTCCGGCGACTGCGAAGGGAAGAAGGACAACAGTAAGAAAAATTATGAGTAGGAGTTTGTACATTGCTACGGAAGATAGATAGTGTTCGATCAGACACCAAACTAAAGCGTACAGGTAAGTGGACTACTTCAGCGTTGCGTAACCTGAAATTGGGTCAACGTATTTACCTGTCGCCTCATCCTTATGGTAATGCCCTAATTGTGAACCGTTGCACCGGAGTAGTCGATCAGCAGTAAGTAGCAAACCGCGCATCATACCATATTCCTGTATACACCGCATACCGAAACGTGAGCAGGTCGGCTGGAAGTTGCACGTCGGGCCGTCTTGACTGGAGATAAATTTCTGATACAACCGTAT